>OZ010575.1:1320886-1375886 GCA_963932145.1 Acanthosepion lycidas
TTGTTTACTTCTTTATACTAGTGATATGTCCATTATGACTATCCTTGTTGCAGTGTATGTATTATGGGTGAAGAAAGAATATATATATGTGTGCATATATATGCATTTTTGACCAAATTGGATGCTGTGTGTTAATCAGGTTAAACGGATCTTCTTTAAATTAATGTAGAATACGCCTTTAACTAAACTCATAAATTTAATAAATATACACTAAGGGATTAACTCCAATCTAACTTAACTTAGGTTAAAGTATACTCATATCCTGCTAAATCTTAATAAATACATCTAGGACACAAAAGTTCAGGACTCTAGGTATATAACCTTTATAAATATGTTTCTCTGAATAGAATCAGTAATCATTTAATTCAAATCACTTAGGTTTTTAACTTAAATTTCTTGGTTAATTATACAAAAAGCTTATATTAATTTACATTTAATTTAATCATAAAATGTATTGTTGATAATTTTACTATAAAAATGTATTTTATATTTTTTTAGTGTTGCTTTGATTTTATTATAAAAATGTACTGATGATTTTTGTTTGGGAGTTCACTATTTGCCCATAGCTGGGACCCTAACAGGTGCTACAACCTCAACAAATGAAAGGTCAAATAATTGATAAACCAAAATGGCTTTTTAAAATCAAGCAAAATCATGTGATTATAACGTGATTGGTGGGGAATATGAAGAACCTGCCCATACAAAAGCCTCAGAGTAGTTTTAAGTCTCATGGGAGCCAAGTATTAGGTTGGTGCAAAAATAATGACGTAATAATGTTGTTTTTTGACGTATTTTTTAACGTCAAAAAACAACATTATTACGTCATTATTTTTGCACCAACCTAATACATTCAAGAGTTGGCTTACCATAGCACAATGGTTAGCAAGCTGATCATGATTACTACTTTCCATTATGACGATAGTGATTTCTATACTCAGCAAGCACACCACATTTGTAGTCTTGGGCCAGACTTAGCTAAACTTAAATACTTTATTTCATTGTATGCCAGATTTGTTAACTTTAATAAATAATAATAATAGTAGTAGTAAAAGTATATTAATAAGAATATGACGTTATAAAATGAAATTTTATGAAACTTAACTGAAGGTCAAAAATATCTCAAAAGCAATGAATTTTTTTCACTTCTGTCCTTCCATAGGTGTTATATAGCAGCTGAAAATAACAGATATACTTATTAAGGGATATTTTTTTGAGACTTTTGTTTGTTTACAGAGAATATTTTAAACAATTCCAATTTAAAGATATTGCCTACAAGCAAATGTTGTGATTCTCCATAAATTGCTGACATTTAAATTTAAAAAGTACTAAATTACTTGTTTGGTTGAATTTGGAAAGATTATTATTAAATAACTTTTAATGAGAATGTACATCAGCTATGGGTTAAGTAGCCGAGTAGACTGGGCTCTGTAGCCTTAGATGGCAACCAGCATAACAGAAGGCAAACTTTTGGGTTCCAAACCATGGGGAAAACAACGAGGAAACCATTCCACACTTTTTCCCAAAAAGGCATGGCAATTCACAGATTGGAAAATTTGTAATGGACATGGCAGTTAGTAAACAATGGGTGATTGGTCCTCAAAAATACAAATTGTTAAGATTTATGAAAACATATTTCCAATTAAGATATATAAAGACAAAGGAAAACTTATCTCTGACGGACTTTATCAAGTCAAACCTAAGGATTTTATTTTGCAACAAGTATTTATAAAAAGTAATAATGTTAGTTTTTCAAAATTTTTAGATTGAACACTCATAAATATTGATCAGGTTAGCTGAAAACTCAGGGTAAATTATGGAGGACGCTAAGTGATGTAATATAATGTCTAATAGATGAAAGTGAGTAAATGATGTTGTTTATTAGACTTTAAATTACATCACTTGGCATCTTCCATAATTTACCTTGACTTTTCAGTTAGCCTGATCAATATTTATGAGTGTCTCATTTTAACTTTTGTTTATAAATACTTGTTACAAAATAAAATACTTACATTTGACTTGATAAAGTCCAACAGAGGATGAAATGTCTCAGCTCGGTTTTCATTTTTTCTTTATTCATAATCCTTTTACAGATATATATATATATATATATATATATATATTTAGTTATATCTGAAATTTTACACACACACATATATATATATATATTAAACACACATAAAAATACCCATTTCTAGTGCTGTTCTATGCATAGCATTTTTTTTTTTAAGGTGGGAGGCTGTTTTTTTAATAGCATCCCAAAATCTATTGTTCTTTTATATGATTTTTAAAAAGCAATGCATCTTCAAGCTGACATAATCTAATAAATAAAAAGGATTAAATTATTTCAAACTTAGCATACTGATGCATTCCTTTAAAAAAAATTAAAAAGAACAATAGATCTTGAAAATGCTATTAAAAAACAACCATCAATTTTGAAAAATTGCTCAGCTTGAAATAACACTAAATGGGTAAGTAAACCGAAAATGTTATTTTTATGTGTTTAATATATATATATGTGTGTGTGTGTGTGTGTGTGTGTGTATATATATATATACACACACACACATATATATATATTAGTTGAGCTCTTTGGGGAGAAAGTGTGGGTTTGTAACCAGTGACTACTGCTACTAATGCAATACTCTTCAACAAAATGAATTGAGTTCTCTCAGTCACTGTTTATCTAAAAATAAATATGCTTAAATTCCCCTTATCCCTGCTGTGCGCCAATGGCTTAGAGGTACATTCTCCGACTGATGCCAATTCAGCCTAGCTAGAGGCAACCGGATGTCTAGCCATACTCATGAGCTGTGATAAAGCAAAACAGTCTGTTTGTAGATGACATATATATATATATATATATATATATATATATATATATATATATATATATATATATGCCTTTTCTGCTAGTTATACTTGTTTCAATTCCTGACCAGTGATATTACTTTTTTTTTTTATTTCCTAAACATACAAATCAAGAAATGAAATTTACTAAAATAATTTTCATTTCATAAATTGCAAAATTCCATGATTAACCACAAAATTATTTCCTCTCTGCAGCCAAATTCATCGATTATTGCAAAAACAAATGAAGCTAGTGGAGTATATAGTGCATTCAAATGTCATCAGCACTAAAATATAACTGGGGAGAGTTTCATTTTTATTTTTTTCATGACCAGAATTTGTGTCTATGATTTCTTTAGTTCTTCTCATGGCTCATAAATTTAACTGTTTCTGGCACAAGGCTAATTTATTTGTCTGCACAGGCAAGCAGAGAGGTATTTATTATGTTTATATTATTGTTTCATATGAAGACACTTCAGAATTCAGGGGTTGGTTTATAAGCAATATTTGACTTCAAAGATGCAGTGGTTAAAATCTCAAAGGTTTAACAAACCAAAAACAAAAACAAAACAAAACAAAAAAACCCCCGAAAAACAAAGAAACAAAAAAAAAAAAAAAAAATATAACGAATTAAATATAGAAATCATTTTGGAATTGTTTTTCTTTATTTTGCACACAAGAAAATACAATTTTGTAAAATTCTTAAATGATAATGTTTTAGTAATTTTTACAAATTGGTTTGCAATCATAACTCATGTTTTAGTCTCTATCCTAAATTAGTTTTTTTACAATGCTTAATCTCGTGCAAGGTTATAGTAATGGGGCACTTAGTGAGATTCAAACTCATTGCACTGGTGAATTGGTCTGTGAGACAAGCTTGCTAACCCCTGGCTATGAGGTCAATCATTTTCTGAGTGAAAGAAAAAAAGCAACCTCTATGATGGACGGTCAAAAATACAAGAGAAAACAAAAAGATTCTTACATATTGTAAAAGTTGCCCAATTACTGCATTCTCAAAGTCATCTTTTAAAATTGTTAAAGACATAATTAAAAAAAACAAAAACAAAACAAAAGAAAATTATATGCAAGCAATACAGTAGGACTTTGTTATCAAAAATAAGTTCCTTTAAATGAGCATTAGTGAACTTACAGATGAGGTATTCTGAAAATTTTTTACTCTAAAGCAAAAACCTATTGGATAAAAGGAGGAATGAAACTATCCACACACTAAGAAATATATTTGATTTACAGAACAAACCAAATGTAAAAAAAATTTAATGAATTTGACAAAAACATTTATGCAAACAATGAATTTGCTATTTTTTTTTTTTTTTTAAACCTTTTTTATTCATTTTAATTTTTCCTTGGGATCCAAGGATTCAGATATTTTGATGACTTTTAAATGGATTTTTTAAAATATTTTCAAAATGCTATTATTATTATCAAAGACTTCTTTTTTAATATATATTTAACTCCTTTGAAATATAATTTGCAAAGTTGCATTAGTTTTAAAATTTTTGAACATGAAAATTTAGCTGATTGGACCAACCATAAATAAATGAATCCTTTGTTAATCATTCTGCAAATGGTGATGGCTTTGTGGTTGGTGATTTTGCAGATGAGGGCTTATTGTATTAATATACTTCATTTTCATATTATAAAAATAATGTATAAGTGAAACTGTACATCTAGCTGAAAAAAAAAAAAAAAAAAAAAAAAAAAGTTTGCTGACAAAAATTCACGTTAAACAGCAACAAAGTTAAAATGTTTGCCAAGCAAAAGAAAAAAAGTGTTAAAAAATTTGAAAAGCAAAAATATGTCTATAGAAGCAATAGATTATACATGGGTTTGCAAGCGGCTTTGTTGATGTTTGAGGATCAAGCAATGTTGTTATTCGATTAATTATTCAAAATACTATCCTCTTCTTTATTGTTTTAGTCATTACATTCTGGCTTATGCACTCCACGGCTTTTCTTGTTAGCTGAAAATCAAGAAGGAAATATCGCCATTGTGCTTCCTTGTCTTTGTTATTCTGATTATTACTTTTTCGGCTGGCAGGCTTTTTAACTTCCCACATGTTGAAATTAGACATGGTAATAAAATTCAATTGAAAAATCATTTTTTTCATCCTTTTTTTTTTTTAAAAAAAGGAAAATTTAACTGCCTGCATCTGTAAATTGTTTTTAAATAAAATGATGACAAAAAGAAAAAAAAGAAAAGCAGTTTTATGAAGATGACCATCAGATGCAACAGACATTAGAAGAAGACCAAATAGCGTATTGGCCAAAACAATAAAAATGAAGATGCCTATTTGAATAATGCAAGCAATAAGAACAACATTTAATCCCAACATCAGACAATACTAAAAACAAAAGGCCACAGTCTGCATAGGAATCTAAACAACAAATACAAGGATACTAGTCTAAATAATTTCCTAGAGTAAAGTTTTCATATCAAAACTTTAGACAACATATGGAAGATTGGAGAAAGCACAGTCTGAAAAATAATGATCAAAATAATAGAGATGAAGATATTAGTCTGAATATAATCTCTATTTATAATATGCCACAGGCATTTGTAAGTTTTGTCTGTAATGCTTGGAGCTTTTTGCTATACAAGAGTTATCTCTCTTGCACTGGCGATGCCAGGTGGCAGTGTCTTTGTTATGACAATGGTGAACGGTTCAAAAATGTTTATGGAGCTGAGAGGTGAAAAGAGATTCTATAAAAGAGCAGAGTACAACATCAACAACAATTGGAAAAAATATATTTAAAGACAGACATGTGGAAATCTAATAAGTCATGTCGTAACATATTTGCCAGTCCTTTTGACAGCATGAGTAAACTAGTAGATAACAGCTGGATGAAGTTAGAAAAAAAAAAATTAAAATAGCCTTCCTGTCTTAAAAACAGACTAATGCATCAGTCAAAAGCAAGACCATACAATTTTTTTTTTTTTCAAAAACTTCACTCTTGCCAAACTTTACTTCAACTTACATGTCTTTCGTGTAATCAGTCCTCCAATTTTGATCTTAACTGGGAATGTTTTTGGCCCCCCTTTCTTGCTTGCTTTTTCGTGCGCTTTCTCATGACTCTGTAGAGTACTGCTTTGAGAAAAAGTTTTGCTGCATGTCGTACAATGAAACGGCTTCTGGTGTACCTTCAGATGGGCCTGGAGGCCATTGCTCTGTGAAAAGTTCTTTCCACAAGTGTTGCAGCCAAATGGCTTTTCTCCAGTGTGCGTGCGCATGTGTATTTTAAGGTTGTTATATGCTGTGAAGTCTCGCCCACAGACATCACAATTGTAAGGCTTCTCTCCAGTGTGTATGCGAAGGTGGGTCTGTAGGCTGTTGCTCTGGGTGAAACCCTTGCCACATGTATCACAATGGAAAGGCTTCTCTCCCGTGTGGATACGCTGGTGCTTCTGCAGGTTGCCTTTTACAGAGAAATCAGTTCCACAAACTTCACAGTGGAATGGTTTCTCTCCAGTATGTGTACGAATGTGGGACTGCAAGGTACTTTTCTCTGCAAAACTTTTACCACAGTCTTTGCAGAAGAAAGGTTTCTCCCCAGTATGAACTCGCATGTGCTTTTTCAGATAACTGCGGACAAGGAATTCCCGTGCACAAATAGTGCAGGTGTGGGGCTTTTTGCTCATGATGGAGAAATGGTTCAGGAACCTTGGTTTTCAGCCTTTATAGGCTTAAAACTGTGAGGCAGCTTCTTTTTGTGAAAAACACAATTTTTGATAAATTCTGAAATAACACAAAACAGAAAAATACATTAGGCCAGAAGTCATTAATTTTCCATGAATCTGATTTTGTTACAAATAGTGGGTATAGATCCTAAAACTATTTAAACAAATTATTCTAAATAAACATGTGTATCTATTAATAACACATATATGAATACATATCAATAAATATGTAGCCTGACAAATATAGGGTTTCCCAGAAGTTACCAAGAAATTTAAAAATCTAGCAATCCCATCTCTGCTTTTATTAAAAATGGTTTATACAGAATGAGAATTCAAACACTGAAAATGTATTCCCATTTAATCATGAAAAATTACATGATGTCAATATTTTTCATTTTTCTCTCATACAGATGCATTCTTTTTTTTATTGCTTTCTCAATAAGCGTTTAATAGCTGCATCCCTCAAATTTCTGTCCAGATGTTATCTTTGAGTTGTCAAACTGTCTGCAATTTTACATATGCATACACCCTCCTTAAGATATCCCCACCCAAAGAAAATAATTAGTAGGTGTCAGATCAGAAATGGTGACAATACAATTTTGAAATTTCACAAAATTATCTGGTAAGCAAAATTTTGATTAAATCCAAAATAAAATTCCAATTCTTTATTTAGTTGTAATTTTTTTCATGAATAATTTTCCTGTGTTAGCCTGAAAGGAAGAAAGAAAAAAAGAGAAAAAAAGAAAAAATATGACATGACATTTTTAAATACTTTAAATTTTGATCTGAAATTTTCACTGCATGATATTCAGTCAAGGTGATTAACTTTGAAAAATCATGGTTTATGTTTCAACTCACTTCTGAAGTGTTGCTGTGTAGTGGAGCTTTTCAAATATTACCTTTTTATTTTCAGATCTTCAGGAGTCAAGAGGCTGATATTCTGTTCCACAATTTTGTTTTATATTCAGGCCAATCAACATATTTCATCCAACATATAAAATATTGCCAGTTGCATGATGAGACATTTTCTTTATACCAACTTTTCACCATCATATATCTTGAAGCCCAAAGGTTTATAATTCTGCCTGACCATTTTGTTCTGTGCCTAGGCTGATCATCAATGGCAGAGAGTTTCAAAATGGAAGCAAAAGAAATGAGCCTTAAATAGTTAATGTATTGACAAAGAAGGAAATTATGTTGGAAAATAAATAATTTTATCATCATTAAGTTATGGAATTATTGATGTACCTGTGTATATGGAGGGGTCCTGTCGTGGCCACTGCCTTGGTTTGTACAACAGTCATAAGGAAGGAGACGGTTCCCAAAGAAAATAATTGGAAGATGTCAGATCAGAAGTGGTGATGACACAATTTGGAAATTTCACAAAATTATCTGGTAAGCAAAATTTTGATTAAATCCAAAATAAAATGTTTAAATACAATTTCAGATCAGCTTTCTGATCACCTGAAGATTGTATTTAAGCCTGAAATAGACTGTCACCACTGGGTGTTAACTTCAGTGTCCACTTATGTATACAGTGGGGCTGCAAAAGTAGATATACAGTAAGTATTATACCAGTATTATAATAGTGGTTCTAGGATCCATTTAATATTCAAATTCATCAAAATCATTTTTTTATATTTGTATTTTCAAAATTTTTATAGTGTGCATAGGTGTTCACTCTCGATTAGAGGAGCATGTGAATACTGGGAGCAGACATTTTGAACATTTGCGAGATTAATATGTTTGTATCATTAATACATTTTGTTCTTCATTACTGTATACCTACTTTTGCACCCCACTGTATATATTGTTTTAGTGTTTAGTGAGTACACATGTTTGAGTAGACATTCTTTTCTTTTTAAAATGTAATTATTGTCTACTGGCCTGAATAATCAAAAGTCTTAATGTGCCTCTCCCTCTCAGCAGGGATTAAATCTGCATCCCCCACCCCTCATATTAGCCTACTTTAGACCATTCAACCCCAAAAGACTTCACAGCAAAGCAAACCTGCTGTTTTTGTACATGAAATGTAAACAAAGTACATGTTTCTTTTTTTTTTTAATTAAATGAATAAATAAATATGAAATTATAATGCTATAAACTTTTGCACAGACATTATATGCAGCAGACTCAATATGTCTGAATATTTTTTTAATTTTTGTAAAGATAGCCTGATCTTTGTCACTCAAGTACTGAACCAGCCAACCCTCCAAAAAATTGTGAATATTATACTGTCTTCTGGTGGGTGATGTACATTAATCTAAATTTTCACTGCATTTCACTTGGTTATTACAGGATCTCTTTTTTGTCATTGTTCTAATACATTGAGGTGGTGCTTCAATATCAGAATCTAAGCTATTGAGTAATGTCACATTTAGAGATTTGACAGAAATTGTCATTTTTTAGTCACAATATTGAAGTGAGAGATTGTGCCAATAGTTGATGTCAGGCTGCTTCCTGGAAAGCGTCATTATGCACCTCGACATTGCAAAAAAATATTCTGACATGGCTAGGAGTCCCACCATTCTTATTTACATATGTCAGTCAGTGTCAGCCAATGAAAAAAAGGCTTTTTATGCTCCCCTTCTATATACTGGTGTCTTTTTACACACAAACACAACAGTCCAAAAGTTTAGGGCCACCATCTGGATTTTGAAGAATTGCCTAAAAATCGAAGGGTTTATGCCTTTTTCAAAATTAATTTACAAACTCACTTTGGGTCAGAGAGATTTTTTTCTTCAGCTCTCAACTTGGTATCTATGCTTATGACACAATCATTTAATCCTGTTTCAATACTGTCTGATCAGTTTGATAAGCTCAACTTAGTGGCTGATGTCAAAAATAACCTACAGTCTTTTATTAATTAGGGGCAAAGAATGGCTTGTTAATTTAAATGCTTCTAAAACAAAACTGCTCTCTATTAATGATCTGAGAGACCTCTTTCTGCCTTCCATCAGCATGGCTGATGCCAGCCTCCAGGAGAGTGATTCCTTGTGCCTCCACAGGTTAACAACCTCATCTGGCATGACGTGAAAAGGCTACATTGATTTACAGTTGATTTACTGTGTCGTGCAAGACAATTTTTCTTTCAATCTATCTTACATATTTATAAGTCTATCATTAACATTATTGTTGCTACATTTGGTTTGGTGCTCTTGTTACATATTTAGATATTCTTGAAGAAATCCAAAAAAGAATCAGCAACATTATCGGTCCTGACATGGCATCTTGGTTTCAGTCATTTTCCCACTGCCGCAAAATTGCCTCTCTGCACCTGTCTATAAATAATTTTCATGGTAATTATTTGGTTTGGTTTGGTTTACAGCATATCTACTTCAATGGGTTATTTAATACCGACAAGATTTTTATCACTGCTAATATTTTTTTTTTTTCAAAAATGTATTGCTGGTAATATTTTTTTTTTTTACAAAAATGTATTGCTGGTATTAAAACCTATTTTTACACTTTCATAATGTTTTGATATCAGTTTGGGGGTTAACTATTTGCCCATAGTTGGGACCCTAAAAGGTGCTACCACCTTGGGTCAGGGTGGACCCGGGAACACCAGCAATGTGGTTCCAGAGTATGGTTCCGCACTCTTCAAAACTTGCTGAATAGAGGCCTTGCTGTAGTTTATCATCATACCCAAGATGGGTAACTGTTTGGCTGGGCTCTTAGCTATGGTACCGAGACTGTGAATTTAAGTGCAGTATTAGATTAGCAACAAGTATAGTTGAGTCAGCTAGATGTAACCCTAAGTTCTATGCTAACAGTTTCTTATCTTGCACTTCTTGCTTATGGAACTCTTCTGGTTCCATCCTTTCCAGTCAATTTTGATCTTCAAAAATTTAAACGCAATGTCAGTTGTTATCAACTGTCTTCCTGATTACTGTTCCCACTTCTTCATAATGTTTCCGTTTTCGAAATCTTCCACACACAGTAACCCCTTATGTTTTAGTGGCTTTGCTTGGGGTAAGTTCAATTAAAAAAATAAAAAAAACAAACAAAAAAAGTGTCTCTCTAAAAAAATTGGAAACCTTGCACTAATCAGTTAAACAATTTTAGCATCTTATCCTAACTTAGTAGAAGTTGATTAAAACCAAAGAAGGCATGAAACCTACTAATTATTAAATCCAGATGATGACCCCAAACTTTTGGCCTACAGTGTGTAATATTATTTTTATATTTTTATTATAAGAGATTATAATAAAAACATTTTTAAACCACAATACAAAATCTTTCAATACTATGATTGTACTTCTTCTGGTGATGGTAGGTAACTGTCTATAAAATGATTTTTTAGGGAAATTTAAAAACAAATCATTACCTCTTTTCCTAAAGTTAAGACATCTACATCTAATATTGCTATAGTAAAAAAAAAAAAAAAAATTAAAAAGATAGTGGAAGAGACTAGGGAATGAATGACGCCAGTTGGTGAAGCCTTCGTAGCCTAATAGAGATAAAGACGTGTTCAGATCACTGGAGGATTATTATTATTTTTTTTTTTTTTTCAATCTGTGTTGTTTATTTGGCTGTTAGATAATCCAAGAGTTTCAATGAAAGGCAATGGGCATAAGATGGAAGAAATACTAGCCAAAAATTAGTATCACCGTGTTTATAAGTAAATCTATTTAAATTTCAAGGTCGGGGGAGGGCAAATATATTTTTGCAATTACTTAATAATTACCAAAACTTATGTACAGCTGATCAAATAAAAGATAAATTTATTCAAAATTCAATATTTTAATACTTGTTAAAATAAAATAAACAAAGTTTGTTATTTTCACTATCATTTCTAAGCTTTTCTCTTCGATGCATAAACGTTTCAATCTTTTGAGAAAATACAATAGCCACGAGATGTACTTTAAGGTTAGAAGGGAGAGAAATTTTAGGGCAGGGGTACTAAGTAAATTTAGAATACTATACATCGGATGTAGAGAGTAGTAAACATATCAATTATATTTTTTCAATACACCTGGGAACTTCAAAATGACCAACTCGAATTAAAATACAATTTTTTTTTTTTTTTAAATTTTACAGAAGTCTATTAGTTCATTTAATTCAAATGTTTTTAATTTTTATTTATTTATTTATTTTTTTTACTTTCATGTCAATTATAAATTTTGATTTTTGAACGACTTAAAATTTGACAACTTTCGTATCTTGTAAAAAACAAAGTGTCAAATAAAGTTAGCATTTACATTTTAAAATAAATTAGTTTGAATATAAATTTTAGAGAGTAACCTAAACTACAAACAAACCTAACTTAAGTATTTTAATTGGAAAAAATATTAATTAAAAATTTTAATTAAAGAAATAAAAATTATTAGTTATTTCAGAAGAATAACGGCTTCTCCACGTTAGGTATTTTTTAATTATTATTTATTCATTTTTGTACTGTATATAAAATATTTTCCTGATTTTTTTTGTTAATTTATTTATTGAAATATTTCTAAAGTGCTTCCCCGAAATGAAAATAATTTTTAGGTCTTATTTTTTTTTTTTTTTTTTGCTTATTGAATTTAAAAATTTCCAGTCACTTAGTTTTTCTCTTGAAATATTCAGGAAATACAATTTAAAATAATTAATATATATATATATTTTTTTTTTTTACCTTACTTTGATATTCAAAGTTTTTTCATTTTTAAAGCCTTGACTTACTTCACTTACTGTAGGTAACAAAAATCCGTTATATAATCCAAATGGATCCTAGTAATTATAAAATATTTAAAAAAAATTGATCCACAAAAAGAGCTCAATCATTTATGAGGTGATTTTGGATTTTATTGTTTATTAATTATATAACTAAAAATTTACAAAAAAAAAAAAAAAAAAAAAAAAAAAATTATGTAAGATTTTTACAATCGTGTCATTTTAAGGAAACAAAAAGTGAGATTTGATTTATTTGAAATAAAATTTTA
Source organism: Acanthosepion lycidas (assembly GCA_963932145.1). Lineage (NCBI taxonomy): Eukaryota > Metazoa > Mollusca > Cephalopoda > Sepiida > Sepiidae > Acanthosepion > Acanthosepion lycidas. The sequence continues at coordinate 1,333,354 of OZ010575.1, forward strand.
AAATCTTTAGAAAAACGAAATTGAGTCGAGGATTTTTTAAATTTACAAAGAAATAAAAAAAAAAGTGACCAGACCATTTTTTTTCTTTCCAATTCCCACCAAATAAAATAAAAAAAGAAATCCTTTTTTCTCTGCTTCAGTTTTTAATCTATCAGTTAAGATACATTATTCAAATTTTATTTTAATTTCTAATGTTTTAATTTTAATCGGATCCAGTTTCTTTAAATAATTAAAAAAAAAAAAAAAAAATGAAAACTCATTTCGGTTTAAAAACTAAAAAAAAGGGGGAAAGTTAACATTTGGTCGTTTTAACAATGAATCATTTAAACTAAACAAGTAATTCGTTAGAAATATGCTATATAATTTCTATACAAAAAAAAAAAAAAAAAAGACAACATACTTACCTCAGAAAAATATAATAATAATAATAATAATAATGGGTTTCGTATTTTTAAAAAGAAAAAAAAAATTTTTTTGTCACTCAATCAAAAAAAAAAATATACTTCACTGACGACAATTAAAATCAAGAATTCTTTTTGGAGAAGATTTCTTACCGTTTTTTTTTTTTTTTTTTTTTGATTTCATACAACCAAGAAAACAATTTCTTTTGAATTTCCAAAATAAATTCAAACCGGCTGAAAATTAAAAAAAAATAACGTTCAGAAATAAAAAGAAAAAGAAGGAACAAAAGAAAGCGCGAATGAAAAAGGGGCAAAGCTGAAAGGCGGTGAACAGCGAAAAACTGTTCCTTGTGAACAAAATGCAGGGATCAGTTAAAGAAAATAATTATTTTTCTTTATAGCATATTTTAAGATTTGCCTGGACTGACAAAGTCAGAAGAATAAGATGTTTTGTAAGATCGAAGTTACTGAAAAAGGAATGTTCTGCTAAAGAGCTGTACGGGGACCATTATAATGATTTCTAAACCTGGTTTAAATCCAGCATATGGTCACAAAAATGGAACAGCTAGTGAGAATCAAACTCACTATTGTAATGTGACATCAAAATGCTAACAACTGTTTCACGGCTAAATTTTATAATTTTTTTACTAAAATAGTCTGATACAAAGCCAGATGAACAGAGTCCTACACTAAGCAGTAAATGGCTCATGGAATTACTTTAATCACTGCTACACCATGTTCTGACTTCCAATACAGTCATTTGCTTAGGTTAGCTTGGTACAAAGCCAAAAATGTGGGATACTAAGTAAATATGGAACTCACTTTGATATAAGATCAGTCTGTTGACCAAGATGAGGAACAATATATTTAAATAAAGCATGAAAAAGTGGAGACATGTTGAAAATTACTATCAAAAGAAAAAGAAAGGAAGTGTAAATCCTCTTAAGCAATCAGCTTTTTTATCAACCCTTATCAAATAGCATCATTGATAATTTCAAGAGATTAAACAAAAGATTTTTCATCCTTAAATTTTATGGCTAATGACAATTAAAGCTGACCTTGCAAATATAAATGTCCTGCCATTACAGATTCAGCATTTCTCCTTTAATGAGAGAATTTAGCCTTGGACAAGTGCAGGGAACTTTGCCTCAGACAGGTGCAGAAAATTTAGCTTTGGACAGGTGAAGGGAACTTAGCCCAGTTCTTCTCAAACTATCTGATATGGCGGACGGGCATATTTTTCTCAATGTATCATGTACCTGTAATATTTTATGGTAATATTAATTCATACCGGAAACAATATATATAATGAATATAATAAAAGTTGACTATTTTTTTATCTTCCATTTATTTTGCAAAAATAATTCACTATCAAAACATAAAAAGTAATAAAAAAATAATCAGTTTATTAACACAAAAAACAAAAATTATATAACCTTAATCTTTACAAATGATTCCTTAGTATGGCTTGGACACTGGCTGAGTACTGGTAGCTGATGGTTTGTGTACTGGCACTGAATTAGCCTAAAACCGGTGCAGGGAACTTAGGCTCAGACAGGTGCAGGGAACTTAGCCTTGAACAGGTATAGGGAACTTAGCCTCAAACAGATGCAGGGAACTTAGTCTTGGACAGGTGCAATTGGAATCAACATAAGATATTACTAATGCAATACTTTATGTTGCGTAAGTGTAATAAAAAAGATAAAACATATGAAGAGAAAAAGAAAAATGTGGTGTAAGTCCATTTTATTGTTTAATCTTCTAACTTTATCAATTATCTTCTTTGATAAACATTCATTAAAAGCTGACTTCTTAAAGAAAATTACACCAAATTTTTCTTGTTTTTTTGATAATAATTTTAAACATGTCTCTGCTTTTTATAATCTACTTCAGTTTGTTCCACTTAGAAATTTTTTAGACAATATTTTTACTCTAATTTGGTACTTAAGGTTCTCAGTGGAGAGAATCTGCTTTTATTAATCTATTTCATATTTTCACTGCAATGTTGTCTACAAACATATAACTGTCAGCATGGTATAAAAAGAATAAAGAGTCAGATAATGCAAAGAGGCAACAATACAACCATTAGAGCAAAAAGTGGGAACCACACAGTCACCCATGCAGATCAAATAAGGCTATTAAAATAAGGCCATTAAAAAATTACAAGCAATCCTTAGTGTAGTCTTGCATACCAAAAATTTTTTGGCCCTATAGAATGAAACACATGAAGAAATGGTTATGGATGGTTAACAGGTCCAAGAGGATTCCAAAGAGGTAACATTGAATTGAGAATATCCTGAGTACAATATAAGACGAGCAACACTGAGGTCTCCAAAAGAGAGAAATGCATCAAGATATGAGAAGAAGGAAAGCAAAGAAACCAAAAAAAAAATAAATAAAAAACACAAAATCTACAAGGGGCATAAAACCCTTATCTTTCCATGAGATGTAGTGATATATTTGCATGTGAAAAGTTCCCTGATTTATATATCAAAAGAAGTGGACAAATGTCTATGTGAAGTAGCAAGAGTCAAGATTACTTTAGACCTTGTTAGTAGACATAATAAGTGACTTGCAAATGCCACTGAATACTTTTTAACACATCACAACAGTCACATTATGTAAGCAAATGTTTGAAAGATAATCAGTAGAAGCCATTATTTTCCTATTCTTTGTCTGTTATAAAACTTAAAAACTAAAAAGCACAAATTGATTTCTGTTACTTCTATGTTAAAACAAAATTTTATTCACCTAAATTGTGAGCCTTTTTATAAACATTTAAATCATCTGAAAACATAACTGTTTTTCTAGAATTCTAAAATGAAACCTTGTCACTTATATTAAAGAGTCTTCTTACTATTATCTTCAACATTTTTATTTTACATTTCTTTGATTTAAAATTTTCCCTTCTCCAAAATGAAACTGTATTTTTTTAATCATCTTAAAGATCCTTTTCTGTCATGGCTGATGCTAACCTCCAAGAGAGCAACTCACTATGCCTTCTTTGTCTCATGTTTTCCACTGACATGAAATGAAATGATTGAATCAATTGCTAAGACTACTGCTAGGAAAGACTATTCACTGTATCATGCTAGACAATTTTTCTTATCATAATCTATCTTGCACTTTTATAAGTTGACCATTCATCTGTGCATCAAATATTATTGCCACCTCTGGTCTGGTGGTTCTGTCATATATCTAGAGATTCTTGACAAAATCCAAATAAAAACCTGCAATGTTATAGGTCCTGACCTGCTATCTCAGTTTCAGTCACATCTCCACTCTCATAACATAGCATCCCTGTAGCTTTTCTATAAATATTTTCACAGTAATTGTCCTGATGAACTTTCCTCTTTGGTACCTCGACTTCATAAATTTAAGTGCAGTGCTAGATTGGCAGTTAGGTCTCATAATTTCACTGCTGAAATTGATAGTTTCTTCTCTCACATTTCTCACTTGTGGAATTCTCTTCCAATTTTTTACTTTCTTGTCAACTATAATCTACAAAAATTTAAAGGCAAGGACAATTGCCATCTTCTGTCTTCTTGACTCCTGTTTTTTTTATTGTCCTTTTTTTTTCTAGTAACCTAAACAACTTTTACACAATATCTCTTGCATTTTGAATAAATAAGATAAATAAGGTAAATGAGATAACTTACAGGCTAAAATTAATTACTTTTTCTCTAAAAGTAAAACAGTATAAGATTTATAGCAAGCTCATCGGAACACAAGTAAAATTAAAAAAGCAGAAATTTTGGTAGACTTGTACAATAGGCAATTCATAATCATATTTTTTCAATTTTTTCTCTCCATAGATTAAGCATTCTAGATCACAAATACTGAAAGAAACTTTTATTAATTTTGATAAAATCTGGTACAGGGTCTAGTTTGCTATGTAATTTCATTATAAATTGATCCCCTATGGAAGCCAAAACAAAATATACTCATACAATGGGATTTTTTAAATGTAAAAATAAATTTTTTTTTTCATATATTACATATTAAGCACTACAGATTATAAATTTAAAAAGAAAATTTATTTTCAAAATTTTATGAAATGATTTGATTTGTCTGTTTAATAGCATATCAACTCCTTCATGGGTCATTTAATGCTGAAATTTAATTTTCTTGGAAGTTTTGAAGTAATAAAAATATGATATATGTTATTTTGCAGTTGAATACATGGTAGATGATACCCAGCTTTTGTGCATATACATGTTTGTGTGGACATAATTACTAGAGGTGGTAATGTGTGTTTTATGTTGCAGTTTTGTTGGAGTTATATTTCAGAATACAGTTTGATTTCTTTAAGAAATTGTAGGATATTATATGGATTAATGTCATGAAAGAGTTCTTTCATATTGGTTGGTTGGTTGGTTGGTTGGTTGGTTGGTTGGTTGGTTGGTTGGTAGTTTTTTAAACAGATTTGAGGGAAGTCGATACAATTTGTTAGTATGTGTGTATTGTTGGTAATTTTAATATAAATATGTATTGTTGGTAATTTTTCATATAAAACTGTATTGCTGGTATTTTTAATATAAAAAAATATTTTTATAGTTTTATAATGTTTTGTTTGGTGTGTGGGTTTTGGGTCACTATTTACTCATAGATGGGATCCTAACAGGTGGACCTGGGAACAACAGCAACTGAAAGATGGTTCCACACTCCCAATTAGAGGCCTTGCTGTTGGTTGTAGTTTATTGTCATACCAAGGACTAAATTTTAAGAAATCACATCATATGAGCATATTTTGTTTTAGCTTCTGTAGGGGGATCAATCTACAATGAACCTTCAACCAATTAACTTTTATAAAATTTAATTAAAATTTTTGTTTTTAAATATTCAGGATCTAGAGTTCTTAATTTATAGGAATATAAAAAATATTTTGAGAAAGATTATTTCTGGTGGGAAAACCTATTGTACAATTCTACCAAAATTTTTTTAGCACCATTGGCAAAAAGTTTAGAGATGTAGGAGTATTTCTGCCTATATCCTTGATTTGTGAATAAAAAGCAACACATAAGCTCTTTTCATAATCATGTAGTGTTTTTCATCATTTTCAGAAATCAGTAATTTTGCTACAAAACTACTTTTCTGGCTACATCTCAGAAAATATAATGACTTGGATTTCTATATTTCAAGGAAGTGTATTTCCTTGGCTAGACTACTTGTATACTAAAAATAATTACTATAGCTGTAATAAATTTCCAGTTATTACAAATATAATATTTTTAAGAAACACAACTTCCTTGCCAAAAAAGTAAAAGTAAGAATTATATACCCACCAAAAAAATGTGTCAAAAGGATGTTTTTTCATTGACACTGCTATTATTTAAACTATCTTCACTCCTTGGCAATGTTTATTGTTTTTAAAAGCGCTGATTAGCATTGTAATAAAACCTAAACATATGAAAGTGAATTTTTTACATTTTCTTTGTTCTTGAGAATTTATAAAAATATTAAACATTATTATTTATTTATTAGATTATTGATTACAAGAGTAATTTTGCATTTACATTCTAAAAACTAATACAGTTAGAACTAATGCAATACAATATTTGCCATGTACCAATTTATGAAGAAATAAATATGAACATTTTTTATTCATAAATTTATAAACATTTACTAAATTATTAAAATCCTCATTATTTATCATTTTATAAAGTTTGAATCAATTAACAGCTGATGTTTTGCCAACTATTCCAATAAAAAATATATAAAAATAAATAGGCAAATAATGTTTATTATTTTTGTTGTCAACTCTCAAGATCAAAGAAAATGTATAAATTTACTTTCATATGTTTAGGTTTTAAATTTCAAACCTAATCATTACTTTTTAACAGAGCAAGGAATTTTTAACAAGACATTGCTAAAAGTATTAGCCTTCTTAGAAAGAGTAAACGTCTTATTTATTTATAATCGTAGAATTATTTAGAAAAAATAAAGACAGCTGAAGTGTATAACTACTGAAACATTGTGAATATGACAATAAAGATGAGAACAACAGTCCGAACAATTTAAATAGTGTAAATTGAGGCCAAATGGTTAAATTTTACCAGATGGGCCCAGCTTTGATATTTTCAAAAGCAGCCATATTTTGAATTGAAAACAGTTTGATTGGATGGTGACACTCAATTTGTTAACATTTGGGGATAAAAAGTATAGGCCACCAAAGGAATTGCTTTACAAGTCAGTTTTGATACAAACTTTGACTGCAAAGGTGTTATATTCCATGCTAAGGGAATTAACACATAACACCAGGTGGATACTAGAAGAAAGGTTTATTGTACACAACAAGTACAATATGAAATACAGTACAGTTATACACACAGGTCAATCTAGTAGTGAGTGCCACCAATTGGAAGGTCAGACATGCTTGTGTTGTCTTGCTCTCATGCCTCTCATTCCTGTCTCTCATAGACAGTTGACTTTATAGGTACTTGCTACCTATAGTGTAATCATTCATGGAGGTGACTGGCTAATCCATTACATCAAAAGGCAAAAAAAAGAAAGACCAGAAAGGGGAAGACCAACTCAGGTTGTTGCTGTGAAGAAAAGTTGTCATCATGTAGAAAGGCTTAACCATTATAAAAATTTAAACAAATAATAATAAATAATTAAAAAAGTGTAGATAAAATAAATATTATAATAGTAGAGACTTATCTTTTACACTAACTTTTGGGAGAAATTTATTTAAAAGAAATCCAGACAGTTTATAAAAAGTTATATTTGATGTACTACATTTGTTTGTTAAAGTTTAAAATTTAGAATTGGCTCTAAAAGAACCACCTGAAATAATTTTGTCAATGTAGACTGTTTGTGATTTCATTTTTCAAATATACACTCTTTGTATTTATTGTCTAATCAAAAGCATGGCTTCCAACCATGCAAATTTAAAGTTAAGATTCATTTGAAGCCTCTATATGATATATATTAAGATGGGTCAGTTGATAACTTTAGAAAGTAAAGAAACTTTTGATCAGAAGGTGTAATAATTTTTGACCAAGTCAGAAGACAGGGAGACATGAAACTGCTGTCCTTTAAGCATAAAAATAAGGATACAGAAGGAAAAGCCATTTTTTGGCAATCATCTGTGGATGAGCTGGATTGTTTCTCAGCAAGCAGGGAAAAGAAGTGAAACCTCTGAATAGAACTGTGTCCTAAAGAAGAAAAAATTGTTAAATGTCCCAGCAATGCAAATGGATGTCAGTTATCAGTTGTCTCTTGTTAATTCCCCTATTCAAGTTCTCCACTGCCTTAATGAGGTATTGAATTCACACCTCTTTGGGTCCTGTCACTGCATGTAACCAATGCCTTTATCCACTGTGCCATATTTCCTTAAGGACATCTGTATATGAATTTCAGGGATTTATAAACTTAATGTCTTCAGCAACCATTTTTACCACTGCTCATATTTCAATTTTTGCTATTATCATTGCATGCTTTTTACCAGAGCTCATATTGCAATTTTCATTGTTATTATTGCTTTTCTCTGGCACTCCTTATTACTGGTTCCCATAGTGTATTCATTTCTCTGCTTGATCGGCTCAGGAGATTTTTGTGGCCTAGCATATGTGCTGATTCCTTAAATTTACAAATTTTCCAATGATGTTCTTTGTTTATGATTTCAACCTGATCCCACAGAGGGGGTGATCTCCCTTTTCTCTCCATATGTGGTCAGCCATGCCTGATTTTTCTACTTCCCCTCGTGTTACAGCTTTCTGGTGTTCTTGAAGCTGTACCTCAATTTCAACTCCCACCATCCATACAGCATAAAGAAAGGGATCGTCCATTGCTTACAACACCAAGCAAAAGTCATAAAAGGGTTCAGTTCAAAATTCCAACCACCTAAAGAAAGCCGTAGCATACAACGGCCAAAACGTGATAAATATGGCAACAAAGATGAGGACAATAGTTTGAATAATGTAAATAGTGTACATAATACCTCATCTCAGAAATATAGACAGATACTGAAAACTCCTATTTCAAAAATCTAAATATTTGCCAAAAGGACCCCAGAAAAGTACCTTCACCTTTTTTCTGACTCCCTTTGAACTTCAACTTCCAACATTTGAACCACCGATATTTTGAAATTTGAACTTTTTGAAGTAACTAAATTTCTTTTGTTGCTAAGAAATTAATTTATATTAAGTATTGCTCTAAAAGAAAGTTGTGAAAATCCCTTTGTTGTTAAGAAAAACATTTGCTTTACATGAACTGTAGTTTTCTAAAAGAAAACTGACTTGTATTTGAAAGAACTGTTAACCTGCCTTGATAATTTGAGATGCACAAGGGAAATTTTGTGCAAGGCTTATATTATAATTTGTACAATTTGTAAATTGTGAAAAGTATTTTTATCATCGTGATAAAGGTTTGTTTCTTTGTGAATTTCATATCTGTGTAAGAGTCTTGTGTTTTTTTGTTTGCGCCATTCAAAATACATCAGGATACAAAATTTGATATTCTCTCACATTCACCCCAGAAATTCTTTTATATGCTAAGGACAACCTGAAGAAAGGTAACATATACTAGACACATATATCATTTGGTCAGATAAGAAGAAAATAGTGTTCTTTGGCAAGATAGAATGCTGTTTCTATTTAGAGAGAGAAAAAAGTCATATAACCCAATTTTTTGCGTATGTACTTACATGTGTAAGAATTAAATATTACAGGGGTGCGTCAGAATTTTAGAAATACCAAAGTGGGGCATGACCTAAAATCGGTTGGGAACCACTGTTGTAGATGTTAAACAGTTAAGACTACCCTCAATGTAAATTTAATGAGATTCATCTTTGAAAACGTCTTTGAAAACGTCTTTAAAGATATTTTTGAAAATATCTTTGAAGATATCTTTGAAGATGTCTTTGAAAATGTCTTCTTACATAAATATGTTGTGCCAAATACTGAAATGAAATGTTGGACAAAGAATTTGAAAGTAAAATGAAAACAGTATATTCAAAGAAAAGAAATTATTTTACATCTGGAGTCAACTTTCTCTCTTTGCATTTGTAACTAATTTCCTTTCACTATTTAAATTGTATGGACTGTTGTCCTCATCTTTATTGTCATATCCATGACATTTCGGCTGTTGTACACTCCAACCTGGAATTTTCAAATGAACCCTTTAGTCAAAGTTTTTGTTCACCACTGATGTGGCCAGGTATTGAAATCTTTGGGTCAAGTCACATCTGGATTACTTTAACCAACACTTTTATATATATATATATATATATATATATATATATAACTACAGACAAAAGTTCATTTTCTCCATCAAGACATTCATTTCTGAAGTTCACTGCTACCAGCAAGCAGAAATATTTCTTCTCCTGATGATGGCCATTTTGGCTGAAACTAGTCGAGGAATCTAAATGAAATAATAATAATAAAAACAAAAGAATATTAATCTACAACCCAGTGTGTCTGAAGATTTTAAATTTTTAATAGTTTTATTGTTCAAAATATATATATATATATATATATATATATATATATATATATATATATATATATATATATATATGAATAAAGACAAAAGGAAAACTTATCTTAGTTGACACATTTTGCTCTTCGAGACACTTTATCAAAGTAAATGCTTTTTTTCTTTATTCATATTGTCCTTTTGCAGATATACTCTATCTGAAATTTTTACACGCACACACACACACATATATATATAGTTTGGTTTATTTTGTTTTATGGCATATCAACCTCAGTGGGTTATTTAATGCCAACAACATTTTTAGAATAGATTTGTATGAATAGAATATGTATCTTTGGTTTAGATTGATTTGGCTTATTTTGTTTTACGGCATATCAACCTCAATGGGTAATTTAATGCTGACATTTTTTATTGCTGGTAATATTTTGTTTTGTTAAAAATCTGTTTGTGGTAATATTTTTCCTTCAAAATTGTATTGCTGGTAATAATATTTTTCAAAAAGTATTGCTGATAATAGTTAACTATTTGCCCATAGCTGGGACCCTAACAAGTGCTACCAACCCAGGTCACGATGGACCTGGGAACACCAGCAATTAAGAGGTGGTTCCATGTTCCTCAAAACTTCCTGATCAGAGGTCTTGCTGCTGGATGTAGTTTATTGTCTTACCTAGGATGCAGATGTCGTTTAACATCTTACCCAGGACGATATATATATATATATATATATATATATATATATATATATATAACACTTACACATATCATACTCACTCACTCCCTAAGAACTAAAAAACATGCACTTAACAGAGACACATCCACTTTCCAGGAACCGATAAAACTGTCAATGGAAGGGAATTCAGAGCAGCATGAATCCATCCAGCCTTTATCTTAAATAACAACTTAAAAGAGACTGTTTGACCAACACAAGAGCTGACCAAAATTTATGATAAAAAAAAAAAAATAAAAAAAAAAATTAAAACTACAGATAAAGTTCATTTTCTCCATCAAGTCATTCACTCACTGCTACTAACAAACAGAATTTTTTTTCTGATGATGGCCATGCTGGTCGAAACTAGTCGAGGAATGTAATTGAAATAATAAAATGAAAAAATATTAATATACAACCCAGTGTGTTTGAAAATTTTATTTTATATATATATATCAAATGATTTTCCAAGTGTAGCTTACATGTGGCACAAGGCCGAAAATGTAGGGCACCCAGTGAGTATCGAACTCACAACTCAGTCATAATTGTTCTAGTGAGACAAGCTTGCTAACAATTATACTGTCTCAAGGTGCCCATACATATATATATATATATATATATATATATATATATATATATAAAAGTGAACAATGAAATCAACACTCAGAGACGACAGGCTGTTTCATGCTAAAAGCAATTGTCAGGCCGCGAATCTCTTGACACATTTTGCTGCCTGGCGATTGTGTCTAGCATGAAACAGCTTGTCGCCTCTGAGTGTTTACTTCAATGTTCACTTTTATATTTATACTTAAATAAGCTCTATCTCTGATATTGAGCACTTTATCCCATAAATATAGCACACCTTAAAACTATATTTCTTCATATATATATATATATATATATATATATATATATATAATGCTTCACTTATTCTTATAACTGTCAAATTATTTTTTACTAATGTTCACTCAATACAAGGCCCAAGAACCACTCAAGGCAGAGAGTTACTGTCTGGAGTTGTATTAACTTAAGAAAGGTACAGAAAGATAACAAGAAAGAGAGATAATTTTAGAATTGTAGAAGTTAAGATTTAATTAGCAAATAAAATTTCAGAGTTCAGGCAGAGACAATAGGAGTATAGAGTTGCAATAGACTTAAGGAAGTACCAGGAACCCAATCATAAACAGGAAACAGGGTATAAACCTCTACTCCTGTTTAGAAAATCAGGAAAGAGTATGAACCAGACAATAAGAAAACCTAACTGACTTTAATTCTTCTTCTCCTGATTCCTTTCTGTCTACACAAAGAGATTATTTGGAAGTAATAGTTTGAAAAATACCAATAAATTAATGCCAAATTTAACAATCTGTATTTGTGTCTTGGAAATTAGAAAGAAAGGGATTGTTAGGGGTCAGGAATTAAAGCAAGTGTTACCGGTAGAATAAAGTTATTATATATTGTAGGCTGTGTATATAGGTATCACCACAAAACAATTGGCCTATGATAGGAAACATCACAATTAGTAAATAACCAACTTTTTGATAAAGAAAAACATGGTGATTCATTTAAATAATTGCAAATAAATATTGGGAATGACTGCAAAAATAACCTCCTCTTCCCAAATTTATAGAGAAATCATACAGATGCATGCTGGGGTTTCTCCTTCACCAATAAAAAAAAGGACAATTCTTGATCTTATCTTTGCATTTTTGTTCTTTGTTGCCTTGAAATCAAAAGGCTATAGCCACTTGACTGTATCCCACTTGTCTATGAACATTGTTTCCTTTTTACTGCTGTATAATTCAGCTTTGCTATCGCCTTATATTACATTGTTCTGTTATTATTATTATTGGGAATTTTATCAGTTCCATTTAAAAATGCCCACCGACAAAGAACACATGGACTATGTATGCATATGTCTACGCAAAAAATAATGTTCACATCTATTGGGATACCTCCCCCTAATTTTTGAAACCACTACTAGTGGACGCTTTCAGGACTATAAATACTCTGTGATATTTTTCTCACTCTCTTCTTACCTTATCCATTTATTTTTTCAACATGTAACCTCTAGCAGAGAACATGCTTCCCTTTGGGAAATGAACAATATACACACATACACACGCTCACACATACACGCACACACATATGAATGCACATTCACACACAAACAGTTTCCACATTCATTTGTTACACAATCTATTGTCTTTGTCACTTGTATACCTTTGTTGTTAATACTTTATCATTTGTTTGTACATATATATCGATTCTTGTCACTTCTTACATTTCTTTACATGGACTCACATCTCAAGTAGACCATGTTTGTTGTGAGTATTTCAAAAGACAGTGTGTTATTCCCAATTTCAAACATCAACATTACTAATGGTTATAATATATTATATATGTATATATATATATCTTAAAAAGATAAAATGCTGACTGGAGCACTACCACGGTTTCAACCGTCAAGGTCTCATCAAGTGGTTTACTCAGCAAATTAATTAGAGACAACACAAGAACTTAAATGCCTTAATGTGGCACGGGAAGTAATGGGGGAGTGGGAGTTTTTAGCTTTTTAAGATATTAATTCGCACTACAGTGTTAAATACTTTTTTAACATGTACAATTGTAACAAATATTTAAGTGTTTGTTCATTTCGGTACATATATATATATATATATATATATATATATATATATATATATATATATATATATATATAAAAGCAAAACATGCTATAGATCCAGCATCAAAGAACAACCCTACGAACACTAAGCCTACCAAAGTAAAAGCATGAAAAGAAAACTAAAAAGAAAAACCAAGAAAACAAATTAAGTAATTGGACAAAAGGAGAGGAAAAATACAAAAAGAAAAACATAAATACCTAGCTACACAAAAGCCTAAAGTGCTCATTGCCTTGAGAAGTTGGACAAAGACAGAACAGTAATGCTAACAAACCAAATGAAACAATTGCTTAGTGTGAAACTCAGAGTAATGATTAGGATCAGTGCTGTTTGATTTGTTAGTATATATATATATATATATATATATATATATATATATATATATATATATATATATATATATGTGTGTGTGTGTAAAGTGAAAGTCTAAAGATCCAGAGAAAAAGTGAAGTCTGAAGATCCAGAGAAGTCTAAAGATCCAGAGAAAAATAAAATCGCTGGTGAAATAAATTATAACAATGAAACCTTAGTGGTTTGTTTTTTCTTTAAATTAAAATATATATATGTGTGTGTGTGTGTGTATAATGTGTAGTTATATATATATATATATATATATATATAATTATTTATTTAAAAATATGATTCCAACTCGCTACATAAGAGGTCTCATGTTTCAAAACAAGAGCCGAAAACTTCAAAATAATATTTGAATTAACTTGAGTTAAAGTGGGCTCTGTTCCATCTTCAAGCGAAATTTTTTGGGAATGAACTTACAATGAACTAACAATCCGCCCTTGATGTTACCATGGAAATTTCTGATTTCAATTCTGACCATACTATTAAAACTCGTAAATTTCAGAATTAAGTTCATTCCCAAAAAATTTCGCTTGAAGATGGAACAGAGCCCACTTTAACTCAAGTTAATTCTAATATTATTTTGAAGTTTTCGGCTCTTGTTTTGAAACATGAGACCTCTTATGTAGCGAGTTGGAATCATATTTTTAAATAAATAATTATATTTATGCTCTACTTTCGTATCGAGCACTATTTTTTAAAAATAATTACAAAAGTACTAAGGAACTTTGGATCATTTACCAAACCAGTTTCTTTCCTATTTTCTACAATATTTTCATATATATATATATATATATATATATATATATATATATATACATATATATATATATATATATATATATATATATATATATACATATATATATATATATATATATATATATATATATATATATATATATGCAATTTTTATAAATATCATTTTTATATTATATATGTGCGGTTCTTATTGGAGAGTGCTCAATATCAGCAATAGAGCTATCATATTTGTTTGTGTTGATGTGAGTTTGTGATCCTAGGTTTCATGTCCTTTGCAATTGTCAGACAAACTGATTAATTTTTAATTTTTGGATTTATATATGGTTGCGTATATTGGTGTTTTATGGCAGTGGGAGGAAAAATTGTCATCGGAACACCACCCATATGTATGCTGACACATATACATGCATGTTCACGCATTGCACCTCACACAAACATAAACATATATGAACAGTGTAGGACTAGGCATATATGCACATCTGTGTACACCTATGCAATTGGTCACTGTATTCAATGTTGGAATTGTGTAGCAAACTTTTTTCCAAGTGGAAGTGTCAACTCATAGATCATTCATCTATTTTGTTTATGGAATAATGTTTTCTTGCATACACATATGTATGCACACATGTTCACACACTTTCTATCCATTGGGGCTTTATTTTTTTTTTTTTGCATTATTTAAGATGGGGTCTGAATAAGACTATGGTAGATAAATTTGTTATTATTTTTTAATTTTTAATGCTCTTTTGTTATTATTTTTAATACTGGTTATTTGCTTGTTTTGGGTGATTGTGCTTATGTAAATGGTAAAAATTCTAATTTTTAATACTTATTGGTATTTATGTGGTGGCATATATATATATATATGTTTTGAAAAATTAAAAATATTGAAAAATTAAAAATTTTCAGACACACTGGGTTGTATATTAATATTTTTTTGTTTTATTATTTCAGTTAGGTTTCTTGACTAGTTTTGGCCATCATCAAGAGAAAAAATTCCTGCTTGTTAGAAGCAGTGAACTACAGGAATGAATGAGTTTCTGAAGAAAATGAACTCTATCTGTAGTTTTCATATGAAAACTGCAGATGTAGTTCATTTATTGTTCAGAAAAAAAAGAAAATATATGTGTGTGTGTATTAAAAACATCTTAGGAAAAGATAAAAATGACACAAATTAATTACAATACTTATTATCCAAAAATAAAATTTTATTATGATGCCCAAAAATGATCAATAATTAAGAAAAAAAAAAAGAAAAAATTCTTTCAACTGGTCCATCTCTGCATTACTACCAACAAAAGAGATGACACAATTATAACAATTTATGTAATAAAAAAAATGTAAAAATTTAACAAATTTATTAAAGGATAAGTAAAAAAATAATACAATACTAGTAGCATGGCCCGGCATTGCCTGTGCTTGATTCAAAAATCATACGACTCATACAGCAATCGCTATCACTTGACTTAAAATATTTTTGCCCTCCCTTGCCTTTAAAGGAGTGCCCTTTGCCGTGCTGATGTTGCTACATGCCTTACTTCTTGCCTATCTCACACTGCAAATTTTTTCTAACCTCTATACTAAAAATTAAATCTGTTACAAAAAAAGAACTAAACAAAATGAACACAAAACGATCAGCTTTAAAAAAGGACTCATAACTGGAAAAACCGAATGAAAAAGAATGTTAACAACAAATACTTTTTCACACCCAACCCAGTTCTGCGGAATCAGAATCAACGTTGAGTTTAAGCAAGCGAATGAGCCAATTGGAGTAAAGTGCCATGCAGATTTAAATTTTCCCACTTGTGATGAATGCAGCTATCGATTTTTTTTGCATGCTAGTTAACATTCGTGTCAGTCAGCTGTTGGCTCTCACGCTGGCCAATAGAATCTTCATGCCTATTCGTGGCAGCCAGCTCTCACTCTGGCCAGTAGAAAATAGCCGCAAACTGCGTGAAAACTGCTGTAGAAGCATAAAAAATTGATTATTTCCACTATCGATGGGAGTTGGGAAATGCAAAGTTGGTCTTGGCCTTCCCGCTAACTTGGAGCATGTGCATGTAAATTTTGGTGCAAATCCGTCAAAAATTGTGGCCATGCATTCGTTACACACACACACACACACACACACACACACATCCTGCCTCTTATAGATAGAGATACTAGCTTTGTTTGTTACAATTTCTTTTGAGGTTAGTGTTTAAAAAATATTTATTAAAAGAAATTTATCAACATGTATTTTAAAATAAAAAACAGCCATAATAAAGCCAAACAATTATTAAAAACAGTTTGAATAAAATCTGATGTACAAAACTTTGTATATGTGAGGTTCATAATTGATGTAAAAATGAAGCCTGATTGTTTATTAAAAAGCTACATAGATAAAATTTGGTTTACAAATTTGTAAAAAAAAACACGTTGAAATCTTATGGCATGAAAAGCTGCCAAAATAAAATTTGCAAATAGGTGTGATTTAAAGAAATACATTGTGATTTTATTAACCAATGGGGAAAGTAAGTTGCAACTCTACAATATCCAATTCAGAGCCTATTTGTGGCTATTTAAGAAGTCTGGCTTGTCTGACAGCCAGATGGGATTTGGCTTTCACAGGTAAAAGTTGCTGGTAGCTGCTAGGTGAGCCAAAAGCTGAAGGGTTTCAGTATTTTCAAGGATGACCCTGAAGACTAAAACTATGACGAAAAAGAAAAGGAAGTAATAAAAGAAAAAGAACAAGAAGAAGCAAAAAGAAAGAAAAGAAAAAGAAAGCAAAAGGTAGAAATTTCTACAAATGTAAAAAGATATACAATTATTCTTCTATAGTTGTTTGTGAAAGTTTGTCAGAAATTATAGCTATTAACACTGATTTTGAACAGTTTATGAAAATACAAGATTTATCTTATCTCCGTTTATAAAACTGAACTATTGTCTAAACAAAGTAGAAATTCAGCAACGCCTTGAATTTGCCATCCTTCCCAACACCATTCAACATTTTATTGATATTAATTATGATTGCTTTTAGGAGCCCAAACCAAATTGTTTTGTAAATTTTGTATTCTGTGCTATTATTTTTATGCCATTTAATAAATGTACATTTCATTCAAATTTCAGTCCGGGGTAAGAGTTGTGTTTTTTTTTGTTTTTTTTTTTTGTTTTTATTTGCGCTTTTCAGAATAAGATATTTAACGTTCTCTCCAACGAAACAGCATAATAAATATATTGTGTCCTGTCTAGTCTATCGTAGTTTGTAATAATTGACTGTTTGTTTTGTTTGGTTGCGTTTTTTTCTTTCGCTTATTTTTTAATTAATTATTGCAGGTAAAGATTAAAAATACAGCAAAATCTACCGATACTGTTGATACTTAAACAATAATAATAATAATCATTGAATATTATTAATTGAAAATGAAATGTAATCGTTTTATTTTCAATGTCACCTGCGATGAACGTATTCAATTGCAATCAGCTGGTTAAAGTAAAAAAAGTAAAAGTTGACCAAGTTTCAAAATTAACAATTTTTTTTTTTTTTACTTCCGTTGATATTTTAAACAGAAAATAATTACAATCTCTTTCTTGTAAAATGTTTAATTTTCATTAAATAAAAAATGTAGTTGAAAATACGATACAGTTTTTTGTGCGTGTGTAAATTATGTTTCTTCTGGGAGACCGTAGGAAGAAAGTGCGCAATCGTCAGTCAGTGTAGCTTTATAACAACAACAACAAGACTAGTATTAGAAAAGGAGGTCTATTGTTTTTACCTCCTTTGTTTAATGACGAATAACGCACGAGCCCGGGGCAAAAAGGAGCTCCATCACTGGCCTTAACGGACTGCCCACACATTTGTGGACGTAACTAAAGTCCGAAATAATCATGACATCGCTGACAGATTCACCCCGAAGGTCTTTGGGTCGATATACTGGAACTGTAGTCAGACCGCAGCCATATTGGTAAGCACGGTTCTTTCGCCCCCACCTCCATCATTCTTCATTTATTCTTCTTCATGGTGATGATGACGACGATGAGACTTTTTAAAATGTCTCTTCTTCTCTCTATCTCAGAGAGGGGGGGGGGCGTAGGAATATAATTTCCTTTCGAGAAGAAAATATTGTTTATTTATGGAAATTAACATTCAACTTAACCTGTTAACCAAAAAGCGATTAGCATGCATTTGGGCATCCATAATTTTTTCTTTTCGTCATCGGTTCGATAATTTAAAAAAAAAGTTTTTTTTTTGTTTTTGTTTTTTTTAATTCATCCTTATTATTTATTTATTTATTTTTACCGATGACAACTTTTTGTTATTGTTAGCTATTTTATTTACTTGTTTCTTTTTGGATTTGAGATTGTAAGTTAAAAGTGCAGAGTTGGTGAGCCATTCATTTTTATGACGGTCACTTGTTTTTTACTTGAATTAGTGGAAGTTTTAATTAGTATATATATCTAATTAAATATGAAGTATAATTAACTCCTGCTTGTCTGTGTATTTTTAAAATTCTTTGGTAGGTTTAACTTTAATTTATTTAAGCTTACAAAAATTATTTTCTTCTTGAAGTTTAAATTTAAACTAATTAGAAATCATTTGATGTAAATGACGTCTTTAAAAATATGTTTTAAATTAATTTCCCTGTTTTTAAATTCTCTTGTTTGAAAAATAAACTGAAAGTATCTTCTTGCGTAGTTAATTAACGCTAACTGTTAATTAGGTAAAAAAAAAAAAAACTTAACAATTTATTGATCATTTTTTTTATTAATAATGAATAAAATAACTTTAATTTTTGATTCCCCCCCCTCAAGAAAACTTTCTCAACTCGTATAACTAATTTTTTCATAAAAGAGTTTTCATTTTTCCATAATTATTTTTAGAAGCAGAAACTAAAATAAAACCGAATTCGTTTTTAAACACATTTCATTTATTTTTGTTTACGTCAGTTATTTGAAAGAAAAAAAAATCCATTCATTCGAAAACGTTAGGTCACGTGGCCATGCTTCCGTAAAAAGGTTTGTTCTCAAGCTGGCCTTTATTTATTTTTTATTAACAACTTCAGAAACTTTGATAAAAATATTTCTAAATAGTTTTTTATGATTAGTTTCTAGCTAAAAGGTTCTGTCTATTTAATTAGTAAATTTGATAAATTGTCTGTTTTCCAATCATCCTTACAATGAGGTCACTACACACAATAATAATAAAAAAAAAGATTATTATTTTGCTGGGGAAAGTTCTTAAAAAGGTACACTAATGATATGATACAATATATTATTTCAATTTTTTCCGGTTTGATCGAATCAGATATTGTTTAAAAACGGTTAAAAAGGATTTATTTTAAAACTATTGAAAAACCGAAATAATTTTTCCACACACCCGTGACGTATTTTCTGAACATGTCCGAGGAGTAATTAAATAAAAAAAAAAATTAAAAAAGACAACTTATTTTAAGCATCTTGATTGTCCACTTAACACGTGTATAATCATTTTGTAATTAAATGTAAACAAAAAGAGAAGAAAACCGTGATTTGATTTAAAATTCACTTATTTTTCTTATTGAAAGGAGTGAATGACGTCACATGTTTCTAAAAATAGAAACCTAGCACGTGACAACGTGGTTTGCAATGGCAAGATTCGATCCATTAATAAATAAATAAACCTGAAAAAACAACAACAAAGAGATTTTGAATCGGTGTAATTGATTTCTGAATCATTTTATTGTCGAACACGCTCTTTAGGTTACAGATTGCAAAAATCGAAGATGAAAATCAAACAAAATATCCACTCTCTGAAGAAAACACTTAACAGGTGGTTGTGTTTTTAAAATAAAAGTAAAAAAATAAAAAAAACTTGTAAAAAGAACACTTTGTATTTTTTTATTGTCAGCTTTAATGCTGAGCCGTTTGGTTTACTTTTACGGTAGACAAGTTACACGATTTTTCCAGTTTAATATTTTACTTATAAATAAGTTGCGATAATTAACATATTTTTAAATCAAGTTTGGGAAAATAACTTGGCAAAAAATAATGCCATTTTAAAATTCCAGAGCTCAGAAAACCCTAAGTGCAGTATCATTTTTTTTTTTTTGTTTTTAGTAAAATAAAATTAAAACTCGACCTACAAGACAAACTTTCAACTTGCACACATTACTTTATTTATTTATTTACTTTGTATTTCTCTCGAACATCTGACTAAAAAGTTTAGTAATGCGTAAATATTTTTATTAAATTTGTTTGCTCTTGTGATTTTTAAAAACACCAGACCACTTTATTTTTTGTGAGATGGCCGTTATAAGTGCATGGGCAAAAAACAGTGACAGAAATTTGTTTAAAAAAGTTTCAGGACGACTACTGCTTCTTGGAGAAAGTAGCAGCGATAATCAAACAGCAAACTTGAAAAAAAAAGTTTTTCTTCTATTATTTTTTTTTTTTTTTTTTTTTTTTTTTTTTTTACGGAAACTAAAACAATTGAATGATCATCAGCTTTTATTAAATTAATACCTTGTTCTGAAAAAACAAACAAACAAACAAAAAACACTAATAATTGAATTTAAATTTCTTAAACATTAAACTAAACAATAATGACAAAGTTAATAATAACTTTAAATTGTTACTTAATCTGATTAACTAAGTAACAATAAGTTATTAACTTAATCAATAACTCAAACGGCAAACCGGTAGTGGCAAAAACAAAAAAACAAAATGACTATGGATGACTATAAGAAGTCCTAGATGAGTTGACCATGGAGGCTTAATAAAAAAAAATTAAAAATGAATCTGTTGATGACATGTTAATTTGAAGGGCGACAGTTCGTTCATGTTTTGTATCATCAACAGATTTATTTAAGGAAGAATTTAAAAAAAATCTGAATGTGTCAAGTTTATCCCTGTTTGCATTCTTAGATTCAAGAGGAAAAATATATTGTATACACTACAGTATACTACACCACATGACTAATTCAGATTTTACAAGTATACTTATATACTGTTATTGTATTGCATCAAATCCATACTGTTCTCTTCCACTAAGTAGGGAAGCATAGAATCCTGGAATCCATATTTGCTAGCTTCAGTTTTACACAAAATGTTATTAATTTCACTGTTTAAGAAAATAAAAATCAGGGATAGCAATGTAAACATATAAATTACACTACTGGTCAAAATCTTAAGACCAGATACAAAAGGGTTAAAAAAATAACTCATATTTAATATATTTGTCAAACATATACATTTCGAAAATGTAGTTTATCAACAAACAAGTGAAAATTTTAAGCTTTTAATTAATTTAAACAAACATTGAAAGAGTATTTTTTTTGGTTGGTCATAAAGTTAAGATCACACGAGGAAAAAAAAAAAAAATTACTGGACAAAAATTTTTTTAACTAGTCCATGTACACATAGCTTCAGGTATGTAGACATCTACTCAGCTAATTTCCAGTGTTAAATTTCAGATTTTAAAATGGCTATGGGTAAAATTTTAACAAAATTTGAACAGGGCAGGATCGTTGAACTTCAAAGATGTGGTTTTTCGCAACAAGCCATAGCAGAACTGTCATTGCTAACTTCATTAAAAATCTGGAGGTGTATGCTTCTAAAAAATCTCACCATCTCAAGACAGGTGCATTAGGCAAGAAGTTAAGAGATTCAAGCCTAACATCAAATCAGATAAAAGTGATACAGATGCTGAATGCAGCTCTTGAACAATTTGAAAGCATAAGAGCTTAAGAATGTGAAATGACTGTAAAGGCCTCACCTTCTTCCTCACCATAAAACTTCCTGTTTACAATTTGTTTCTAATTATCAAACTTGGATATGGATAAATGGAAGAAAGTGTTGTTTTCAGATGAGAAAAAAATTCAACCTTGATGGCCCAGACAGTCTTCAGCATTACTAGCATGCAATGTCCCAAAAGAAATTTTCTCAACACAGTGGAGGTGGATCAATTATGGTCTGGGGTTCATTTTTGTATAATGGAACTCTTGAGTTGCAGGAGCTAAAAAGGTTGTCAAACAGCTGCTAGTTACATTGACATGTTAAAAAAAAGGCATTGCTAATTAATGAAAGCCCTCGTCTATGTGGAGAAAACTGGATTTTCCAACAGGACAATGCTGCAATCTACAATGCTTGAAAGTCAGGAGTTTTTTATGGAAAACAACATTCAGCTTTTGAGCCATCCACCATGCTCTCCAGATCTAAACCCAATCAAGAATGTTTGGGGATGGATGGCAAAGGATGTTTATAAACATTGATCACAATTTGAAACTGTGGATGCTTTTTGTGCTGCAGTTTATGTATCCTGTGTGAGCATCCCAAGCACCCTCATGCAGAAATTAATAATTAATTTTCGAAGTAATTTGCAAAAATGGAGGATATACTGAATATTAAATTGTCGTTATAACTTATTTGTTCTGGATTTTCTTTTTTTATTTACATAGTCTTATCTTTATGACCAACAAAAACATCCTTTTTTCAATGTTTGTTTAAATTAATCAATTAAAAGCTTAAAATTTTCACTTGTTTGTTGTTAAACTATATTTTCTAATGAAATGTAAATGTTTTGCAAATATATTTTGATTAAAGTAACAGTATTTTATATTTTTTTTAACCCTTTTATATCTGGTCTTAGGATTTTCACAAGGAGCACATGTATGTGTGTGTGTGTGTATATATATATATATATATATATTATAAAGAAGTATATAATGTAAGATTTTGACCAGGAGTGTATATGCTAACTTCAGTTTCATACCCAAAATGTAAACAATGGTAATTTTTTAACAATTTTTTTTTTTATCCAATATTTCTTACACTATTTACAATATTTGGACTATTGTCCTTATCTTTGTTGTCATATTTATTACAACATATTGGCAATTGTACATTCTGACCTTCTGGTGGTTGGAATGTCGAACTGAACCCTTTATTTCGCTCACTGGGGTAGACTGTCCTAGTTCCACATGCCATGTTTAATAGTTATCAGTTATCTCCTGTTAATTCCCCTCTCCAAGTTCTCGACCGCCTTAACCAGGTATTGAACTCACACTCTTTGGGTCCTGTCACTGGATCTAACCAACGCCTTTATCCACTGTGCCATGTGTCTGAATATTGTAAATAATGTACATAATGACACATCTCAGAAATATAGACAGATACTGATATTTCTTATACTTTAGAAATTCCTATAGAGGATTACTTGTGCTTCATTTTAGTAAATAAAATTGAATTTTTTAACACCTTCACCACAACCTTTAACATTGAAACCCTTATATAATGACATCCATGTTCTTAAATTATGAAGAAAAAAACAAATTTACATCTTTAACACTGGCTTTGTTTTTTGTTTTTTTTTAATAAATAAATCAGCTACAAAAAATCAAGACAAAAAATCTGATACACCCTTTGACCCATAAGAGTTGTTAGATTTGCATACACTAAAATGTAACAACTATTATGAAACAAAGAAAAAGAAAAAAAGAAACACTGAATTTTTTTTTGTTATTTAGAACAATATCTGTATTGTCTTAAATAAAATTGTAGAATGTGAAACAAACTCCAATACAGATTCTTCCTCAAACACTACAATCTTAACATCTTCAAGTCCAGGATCAATCATTATCTAGCCTTCATATCCTCATAATCTTCACTATTGGGCATTATATTGAATAACCATTAGTTTAAAAAACAAAAATGATGCAATATGCATTTATGCAAGTAAATATGTTCAGTTTGGGGTTCAAATTTCTATCGTTATACAAGTTTTTCTTCTGTACAATGACAGAAACATTTGTAACCCATTTTCTTTCTCTTCTTTCTCTTCTTTCACTCCAGCGACAAAACTATGATGGAGAGTGTTGTTAATTTCATTTCGGATGTTGTACCCCAGGTAAGTTGGGCATACTCTACTTAGTTTCTTATCAAGCTTTACCCAGAGAAATGTGGGTGGTGTTACAGTTAAAAGCATTCACTTTGCACCAATGCTCTTGGGAAAAGCACAAAACCATCTTACCTCCACTCCAGCTACAGATAAAATACAGGATTTTTAGAGCTCTTTAGCCCTGTAAGGTACCATATTTCCTGCATGCTAAGACATCACAAGTGGTAAGGGATACCTTATTATTAGCTAGGTATTTTTTAGAGAAAAACATTGAGGATTTAATAGCTTACCATACTAGCAAGACCAAGTCACCAACTCTATAGTGTCAATCTTCTTTCAGTCACAACAAATTATCACATTTTGGACCTATTATTAAATATTTGTGGTTATTATTAATTAGATTAATCTGCTATTACTGTATAGAGACCTGGGCATGATGATAGACTACAGCCAACAACAAGGCCACTGATCGGGAGATTTTGAAGAATATGGTACCACCTCTTCATTGCTGGGTGTTTCCAGGTCCACCCTGATCTGGGGTGGTAGCACCTGTTAGAGTCCCAGCTATGGGCAAATAGTTAACCCTCAAACTGAGGTTAAAACACTGAGTTATGAAAGTATAAAAATATATTTTTATAGTAAAAATACCGGCAATAAAATTTTATAAAAAAACTAAAAAAACAATAATACATATAACCAGCAGTACATTTTATCTGTAGCTGAAGACATCCAATTGCATTCAAATTATTTAGATTTTGGCATTAAATAATCCTTAGAAGTATTGATATGATTCTAAACAAAATCAACCAACATGAAAGAACTCTTTCATGACATCAATCCATATAATGTTCTACAATTTCTTAAAGAAATAATAAAACTGTATTCCAAAATATAACTTCAACAAAACTACAACATAAAACATGCATATCACCACCTCAAGTAATCATGTCCATACTAAACGTGTATATACACAAAAGCTGAGTATCATCTACCATGTATTCAATTGTGAAAGTAGAATAACATATATCATATTTTTATTACTTCAAAGCTCACAAGAAAATAAAATTTCAGTATTAAATGACTCATAAGGAGTTGATGTGCTGTTATATGAATATATTATCTATTATTTCAGTTCATTTAAAATTAATGATAGGCCGATTGAACTAACTGGTTTGTTTCAAATGTACACAAAGTGAAGTAATACGGCTGGTATTCTTAGTGTCCATATAACATGCAACTGTCAGCCTGTAATGTGTGACTGGGGTTGGGGTTTGTGAAGATACCATCGGTTATGCCTATATGAACGAAAGACTTACAGTACCAGTAGAAAGCTGCCTATTGGTTATCATCAATATTCAAAAAGACAATCCATATGGTATGATACTAAGCAGCTATACAGTATTTATTACATATGAAAGATAATGTTAGGCTTATATATCTGGGCTTTGTAATTGCTTTTATCTTGTGACTGGAGTTCATGAAGGTTGGCATATTCCTCTCTATGACTTGACCTTTCAGTGCTATGACACAGGGTGATTTTTGAGGACATTTTTCACGAAAAATAATGCATCTTTACATATGGGAAACATGATAGTCTGTCTTGGACATTGGGCTTGTACCCCAGTATCATAAAACCGATCACAATTGCAACTATTGAAAAATAGACAAAATCTATTACATCATGTGACACTAGAAGCAACTTTACTTTTCACTTCTTTTCAGTTAAAATAGTTAAGTTGGTGCAGGGAAATTACATTGATTCACCAAGGTCTTCTGTTCTTTGTTTTGTCTCAAATGAATTTACAAAACTAAAGCTATAGCCTCAACTAAATAGGAAGTTTAAAATGCAAGTAAAAAGGAGTTCACCTTTGGATAAAGTTTGGAATCCTTGTCAATATTTATGTCACTCTAGAAGTTACTGAGGGTCATACGATTAAACAGTGGTTTTGTTTGATGAACTTGTTGAACTGTCCTTGAAACTAGTTCAAGGATAGTTCAACAAGTTCATCTTGTATAGGTTACATTCATTTTCTAGTTCTGGATTAAATGCTGTAACAATCCACTTAGGTTTTTCCAAGCTGAAATGCATTCACTTTCAAAATAATAAAGCAAATCTTTAGTGTTGACTTTTTTTTTCATCTTTTCTTATGGTTAAAGTGAAAGTAAACAAGATAAATACTGTCTTCTGATTTATTGTATGTAACTTGTCGATGGGGTCTGGATTAAGTTAATACAGGGCTTGTAGCATTTATAAAAGGTCCTAAATTAAAAAATATGCATCAATAGTATAAATTATTTATTAGCATACTGAGAGATTTTATAAAATGGGCAAATATTTATTTTCTATTTACAGAATAAAAAAAACAGGAAAAATATGATGCAAATGATTTTATTTGAGTAGATTTAAAAGTTTTAATAGAATCTCATCTGAAATGATGAGCAGGGAATAAAGTTGCAACTCTCCCAATGTATAAACATTAACATTCTCGATGACTTAAATAAAACTGATTATTCTGTTTCCTTCTGGCTGATAGTGTCTTCATTTACCTTTCAGGCCTATAGCAATAATCCAAGGACAGATGACAAAGAAAAAGTCCAGTGGGTCCGATTTGAGCAAACAGATATAAATGGTGAGTAACTGAAAACAAAAAGAATTTTTTTTTCCAAATATACAGCACTGTTCAAAAACGCTTAAGATAATATTAAAAAAATTCTCTTTTTTTCCAGATATACAGCACTGTTCAAAAACGCTTAAGATAATATTAAAAAAATTCTCTTTTTTTCCAGATAATAAAAAAATCTTAATTAAACTAAATATTCATTAAGAAAAAATTTTATTAAATGAATTACAACCACTTTGAAAAAATTTGATCAAGCTGGAATGAAAATATTAATTAAAAATTAAGATGTAAATTATAACTTGAAAATCCTATTTAAATAAAATTAAAAATAATATTATATGTACTATATGTTCAGCAGATTTTCTTATTTCAAATTCCTGCTGCCAGGTGGCACGCTTATTCCTTGTTTTCCACTCCAGCACCAATTTTGAATTCAGATTTGTTTACAGCTGTGCTTTGCTGCATTTTAAAAAAAAAAATAAATAAAATATGAACACATATTTTTATTTTGAAATATTTTTTTAACTTTTGATGACATTGTTTCAGAAAGTTTGTATGTAAAATGTCAGAAGAAATGGATTGTCAATGTCCAAGAATTAGCACAAACATTACCAAAATAATAGGGTATTAGGCATAACTTTTAGAAATATTTTTTTGTATATGAATTAATCCATCCTCTTTCTCTTTCTTCTTTCTTCATTCTTTTGTTTTTCATTTGTTTGTTCTATGCTGTATTCATTCCTTTGTTGTTTCATTCTGTTATTCATTCTTTTATTCATTCATTCTTTCATTTTAATTTTTTTGTTGAGGTAAAATTGTTTTGTAGACTAATTTACAAGTATAGTGATTCTGATTCTTATTTGGTGCCTCACATTCAGGCTAGCATTTCTGGTATAGTCATGTGACCAATATGATGGTAAATTTGTTTGACTGAACAAGTAACACAATATTGTGTCCTCTTTTTCTCCACCTTCCTCCTAAATAATTTTTTTGTTCTTTTCTCTCTTTTTTTATTGTAATATACCAATTTTTAAAAATTGTTTTTGCAGATTTTACACGGAACCCAGATTTTGCACATCTGGATGTGAAAACTGGGCCTCTTCTCATTGTGCTAGGTTATACAAATGGTATCCAAATATGGAATCTCACGGTTAGTAGATTTATCTATTTGACTTGTATAAAATGAACGTCTCTTAATTTATTATCTATATTCATTTTGGGACAGATCTGATTATTGTTATAGGGTTTTGTAAAATTTTCCTCTTTGTTTATTTCATTTTATTTCTCTACCCCAGCCCAAAGGAGAAGCACAAGAATTATTATCACTAAGGCAAGGCCCTGTGCGAGCAATGAAGATACTGCCCACTCCAATACCTGGTAAGTTGTACCTTACTTGATGGATATAACACTGCGTGTGTTTGTTTTTCTTTGTCAGCTTCCTTTTCCAGTTGAACTGATTGTATTGAAGTTTGGGTGTTTCATTTGACTTGTAAATAGGCTCACAAACATGTGAGTTGTTTGTAACAATAATGGAATTTGTATTTTGTTTTTTTTATTTTATTTTGAGAAGGATTACAGGAAGTGAAGGCCTATTCCAAAATGGATTTCACTATTCTTCATAGGACTTGTGGAACAAAACCCTTTATTAATCTATGAGGTTTTGCTGTTTTTATTTCTGTACCTTTCACTGGACTTCCTGAGGAAGGCAGAGTGCATGTTGTCATAAACTAAAGGAAATATATCACTTACTGTCAGCCTCTTAAAGTCTCTTCTGTTCTGTTCTGTCCTGTCCTGTCATAATTGCATTATATAAACCACAATATATGAATAACATGATACCTTCTCATCCTTCACTGGGTTAACAATGATCAGCATTGAACTTTGCAATTGTAGGTTGCATATCCAAAATCAGGAACAAAGGGATTGTCAGTGGTCAGGAATTAATGTAGGCAATACTGATAGAATAAGGCTATTAGATGTACAATGGAAATGCACTACTAATGATTTAACTCTAGGAATTCATTGAAACTCTGGAATAAAGGGATTGTCAGTGGCCAGAATTTAATACAAGCATTAGTAATAGAATATGGTTTTATGTGTGTATGTATGTATGTATATATATATATATATATATATATATATATATATAGCATGATGGAGTAATGGATTGCGGAATTGAAGAGCTGAGTTCAAATTCCAGTTGAATTCATTACATTCACTTATATGCTAATACCCTTGGGGAGAGGTATAAATCCATTTTTTCTCCTCCCAGCTATAGATAAAATAGCAGAACAGACTGGGTTCTATAGCCTTAGCTGGTATCCAGTCTAGGAGAAGGACCACTCTGAATTCAAAACCTGCGGAGAGTCATTTGGGGACCTTGTGGTATACTGTGCACCAATTCTTTGTATTCGGCTGTTCCAAAAAGTGTGGTTGGTTCTGCACAAGCCTTCACCACTATATGTTTGCATGGCGTGACAATTGCATTTAAGCATGAAATACTGTTGCTGCTGGGT
The DNA here is from genome assembly GCA_963932145.1 of Acanthosepion lycidas. Taxonomy (NCBI): domain Eukaryota; kingdom Metazoa; phylum Mollusca; class Cephalopoda; order Sepiida; family Sepiidae; genus Acanthosepion; species Acanthosepion lycidas. The sequence continues at coordinate 1,362,695 of OZ010575.1, forward strand.
GTTGACTTCAATGTCCACTTATATGTGTAAATGCATTGCTAATTTTACTAAGGGAATGCATTGAAAATTGGGAAGAAAAATATTGTCAGGTGCCATTAATGAAGTAATGACATAAGAAAGCTATTATATACAAATTCTGCTTTATAAAGATAGTTGGTAAGCAACAGAAATGCTCTTAAGTTATTGATACTTTATTTTCATCACCATTTTTTTTATTGGAATTTTTAAAATTCTTTTGCATTTATTTCTTTATTTTTTATTCCAGTGTTTGAAGAAACGGACAACTTTGCGAATAAGCGACCACTGATGGTAATCTGTGATTCTTCAAGGTGGGTGTTTTTGGATAGTTTTATTTTTTCCTTTATTTAATACTAGCTTAAAAGCTGCACTCCATGAACTTTTAAGCTAGCTCCTGCAGAGGGCTAATTGGGTCTGCAATCCCAAACTAAAGGGACCATTGATCCAGCTTAGAAAACAGCAATAATAATTTTTGAAAAAATGACTTTGAATTCCTCAATTCACTCCATGGAATTTCAAAACCTCACTTTAACTTTGATTCAGGCTGTAAGTCTAATCTTGGCTGAAGATTGAGTTCTTCAAATCACAAACTCCGTGGAACTTCAGTTGATTTGTGTTCTTCAAATCATAAAATCTGTGGAGCTTTGAAACCTCACAAAACATCTCACTTTAACTCTGATTCCTTGACATTTTGAAGAAATAAAATTGATTTCCTTTTGAGACATTTTAAACTAAATTTGAAACAGATGGACAAGCAGAATTTGCCATTTATTTATTTAGAAGATATAAAAGGTTGTGATAACCTCCCAAAGTTTGTCTTTATTCTTCAAATTTTACAAACCTATTTTGTTCTGTGTAGAAAATATACAGCCATTTTGAATACATTGAAAACCAATTTTGACATTATACATCAAAACTAGACCAATCAGAGAGGACCTGCTCAGACACTCTCCTTTAGGGTTGCTCAGTCATGAGATACAATTAACTGAATTTGTTTATTTTGTGACTGACTTATAGCAATGTTTCTCTACTCATTCTTCATGTCTTATTCAGTTTTCACCCAGGTATGTCAGCTTCTGCCATTTACAGTCCAGACTTTGCAATTTCTGTTTTTATTCTAAAGGCTAAAAATGAAATAAACTTCAGATTGCAGACAAGATTAAGGAGAGTGTGATGAGACAGGTGTTGACAATTTCAACAGAGTACCCTGCAGACTATTTACGCTATTCGGACTAATGTCTTCATCTTTGTCACCATATTTATTACGTTTCGGCTGTTGTACGCTCCGGCCTTCTTCAGGAGGTTGGAATGTTGAACTGAACCCTTTATTTCGCTCACTGGTGTAGACTGTTCTAGTTCCACGTGCCATGTTTTTAATGAATGTCAGTTATCTCCTGTTAATTCCCCTCTCCAAGTTCTCCACTGCCTTAACCGGGTATTGAACTCACACTCTTTGGGTCCTGTCTCTGGATCTAACCAATGCCTTTATCCACTGTGCCATGTGTCCTTGAGGATACGTGGCACAGTGGATAAAGGCGTTAGTGTGAGTTCAATACCTGATTAAGGCGGTGGAGAACTTGGAGAGGGAATTAACAGGAGATAACTGATAAATGACATCCATTAAATATGGCATGTGGAACTAGAACAGTCTACCCTAGTGAGCGAAATAAAGGGTTCAGTTCGACATTCCAACCACCTGAAGAAGGTCTGAGTGTACAACATCTGAAACGTAATAAATATGGCAACAAAGATGAGAACAATAGTCTGAATAATGTAAATAGTGTACATAATACCTCATCTCAGTAATATAGACAAACCCTGCAGACTGTTTTAAAATATATAGATTAAATTCAACTGACAAGATCTGCCTTAATTTTTTTATTGTATTTTTTAATTCTTTAATAAGATCTTTTATATGAAGTTGAAGTTGTGGATAACTATCTGACGTCCCTGTTTGTTTTGTCCTAATACTTTTGACTATCTTCATAATTTTCAAGGAACATGTGATAAGCAAGATTCCATTAGCTACATTCTCATATTCATTAGAAAGAAGAAAGTTTAAAATTGTCCACAGTGACATCAGTTAAAGGTAGTTAGATGCTTTGGATAGTTTATACACAATTTCAATCCCAGGATACAACGTCTTATAAAATCCAATATAAATAAACAAAATAATCATGTTGGTTGAATTAAATCAAACTTGTTTGGAGATATATGCTCATCCACACATGCCCACACATAGAATATGTAAGGTATTTGACGATACATTGAATAAGAAAAACAACTACATCTTACAAACAAATAAATTTATTGACACCCAGCTTGGTACACAGATGCATTAATGGTTAGATAACATGTTTATTCAATGTAATGCCTTCAGTCACAATAATGGCTTCAGTTTGGGACTGGAAACGTTGACACATATGCACCATGTGGTCTGTATTGATACTGGACATTACTCAGTGAATCAGTTGCATTGTGGGAATGTTGATTAGTCTCTCGTTCAACAATTCCTCACACATAATAGTCAATGGCATTAAGATCTTGTGAATTAGGTGGTTATGCGTTTGGTGTGACGTGGTTGTGCAGATTTTCAACTATCCAATCTTTGGGTCACCACAGCTTTGTGAGCAGAAGCAGAGTCCGACTGAAACGCACAGCTTCACTACTCACCACCTTGGATACCTGGAGGTCTTTGGGACTGACCTTATGTTCCAGGATTCACATCACTAGCATTATGTACCCGCTGTATGAATTGTGGTGTCCTGATACTGTCTGAACACTGTGAATGCTTTTTGCACTTCACTACAGGTGGCACATCCCTGCTGGAGGCTTCCAACTCCTCCTAAACATTCTGCACAAATGACCTTGCAACTTCCAAAAAACTGTTCACATGCCTACCCAGACTTTTGGACAGAAATAGAGGTTTATCCCTTGTTTCCTGTTTAGGATTGGGTATCTGGTTCCTTTTTAAAGTTTACTTCCACCCTATACTTTTAACATCTCTGCCTGAACTATGAAATTTTATTTACTGATTATTTATTTTTCTTGAATAGGAGTGGATAGGTTTTTCTACTGATTGGTTTATACCCTCCCTGTTCTTTTGAGGATTATGCTTTGTTTCCTGTTTTGGATTGGGCTTCTGGTTCTTTCTCTTTTAATTCTCTTTCATTTGCAGTAGGCCTTTGTATCATAGTGGCATTATTACTTTGCTTGGGGTGAATTGATTAAAAAAAAATCTTAATATTGCTGTTGAAAAATAGAAATCTCTATATTGTATTGCAACAGTTACAGAATGTTGTTTGATCTTGTGCATTAAGTTGATCTTTGCATTGATCTTCTGAAAAGATAAAAGCACATTAATTAATGACATAACTGCAGACATGCAATCACATGTCCTCAAATACTTTACACACATAGTATATATAAATTTACTTCTTTTTGTTAATATTAAATTAATCTGAAAGTGGATTGAAAACCAGGAGTGGTAACAATTTCTTTCTGACAGTTTGTGATGTCTCATTCTATTGCTGGAAAAATGACCTTGGAGAACAAGATAGACTGAATTCATCTCTAAGCAATGTTTCTCCCACAGCTACAGACATCATTGAAATGATTGTCAACTGATGAATTAAGAAAAAAAGCAAGCTACATCTTTTATTTTTAATGAGTATCTTTCCTTGTTTTCTTTGAGAGCTTTATTTCCTTTTTTTCTCTCCTTCTCCAGTTCTGGCCAATCTTACAGTTCTGCAAGACTTGTTTCCTTGAAGACTGGGGAAGAAGTCCATAGTTTATCGTTCAAGACTCTTCCTATTCAAAGTGTGGAATGCAATACCAGGTAAGGCTTATTTTTCTAATTTTTCTTTTTTTAATTCTCCTTTTACATTTACTGTTTTGAATTGAATTTCAATTGAATCATTTTTGTCACTTTTCTATTTTATTCTTGCTATTTACTTTGAGCCGGAATCATTCAAACATGGTCAACAAAGACTTGCTTTTGTTCAAAGTTTTTATAGACTTTATGGTTACATGAAGAAGTGTAATGAGGAAACTGAGTGTGGATCAAAGCCACAAATGACATCTTTAAAAATTTACATTATATACAATTTGTAGCCTGTTTGACATCGAACTCCTTCTAATGTTTTGGAGATAGACCCCCATAACCATATATATTCTGAAACTACATTACTCAGGGTACTTAGATAAGTATATTTCATTTTGATCAAAGGGGTAGGGGGGATGATTAGGCACAAACACACCCCCACCCCTGAAATTTTTTTCCCTTTGATTAAATTTAACTTTGAACAAAGGAATGACTTCTATCCAAAATATAAAAGGAAATAGACAGAATATGGGGGTCACATTGGCAAGATCATTGAGTAATATTAAAATGCATCATTTTTCTCCACAAATTATAACAATGCTTTAAAATCAATTATCATTTTTTTTACAAAGAAAATGTGTAACACATAGCAATGTTGAGGTAATGCCACATTATTTGTGTATATATATATATATATATATATATATATATATAAATTTAGTTCTAAGGTATGCTGTATTTATGGGATAAAGTGCTCAATATCAGAGATAGTGTATGTAAATATAAAATAAATTGCTTCTGAGTGATGACTTCAATGTTCATATACACACATATTATATATATATATATATATATATATATATATATATATATAATTTCACCTCAAGGCAATCCATAAAGACAAGGGATTACTGAGTGTGAAAGAATATGAGAAAAAGAAAAACATTATTAAGGAGAGAGAACAAAAATTAAGAAGACAGAAGGTAATGACTGACATTGTATTTCAATTTTTCAAGATCAAACTTGAAAGCAAGAATCCAGAAGAGATTCCACAAGTAAAAAATCTAATAGAAAAAACTGTTAACAGAACTTATGGTTACATTTAGTCATTTGAATTGTAAAATATGAGACCTAGCTGCTAGTCTACAGGGTGCCCAGGAAGAAAGTGGCAAATTTATTATCACTGTTTTACCTTTCTGGAATAATTAACCTTGAAAAAATTTGTTGAATATTCATGACATTGAATAATCATTTGACTCTCACATAATTAATTAACTTGGATTGGTTCTTTTATGATTGATTAATTGCTGCTTGATGTTGAGACTAGTCATTTAAAGATTATTTGCAGATAACTTTTGTCTTTCATTCCTTCTTGTATGGAGTAGAAACTCATGGATTTTGAGCATCAAGTTATTGTACTTTTCAAAGAACATCTGATGTGGGGTCTGATGAAATGTGCAGAAATTTATTTACACTATTTATATTTGGACTATTGTCCTCATCTTTGTTGTTGTTATAATAAAATAAGAACTAGATGGTCTTCCTAGACATGGACAGTGGAACAAGATAAGTCTACTCTTGTAGATTAAATAAAGGGTTCAGTTCAGAATTCCCTGTAGGTTATCCAGATTTATATAAACCTGAGGAAGGCCAGAGGGCACAATGATTGAAATGCTGTGATAAAAACAAAGATGGGGACAATAATCTGAATATAAATAGTGTAAATAATCAGAATTTTTAGATTTATGTAAAGTGAAAAATCGAATTTTAAATATTTCCTAATCTTGAGGGTTTTCTTTAAGAAGTGATCTGGTTGACAGCCACCAGTTCGATTATCTCATCTTTTTTATTATACTTACATATTGATTGAAAATATTTTAGACATAGGTGATAAATATTATTATTAATTTTTGACAAGTTTCTTCTTTTATCTTTTGGTTAATTTTTATTAAACTTTTACTTGAGTCCTCAGAGTCTGTCAATAAGTAGCCTGGATTGGAAATAAAGACTTGAACCCTTGTCCATTTTATCTCTGGAAGTCTGTCTATATACACTACAGTTCAAAAGTTTGAGGCCACTCCTGGTAATTTTTTTATATTGGCTCAAAAAGTAGTTGTTTTGTAATTTAAATGAGAGAAAATTATTATACATGGTTAAAAGAAGGTAGACATTCTTTTTTATTAGAAATTTTATTATGACAAAAAGAAAATAAATCATTTTATGATTAAATTTTGCTCTCATCAAAATATTCTCCTTTAGCCTTGATTACTGCAGCACAAATTTTTGGCATTCGTTGCAAAAGTTTTTTAAAGTATAAGTTTGATAATTGATTCCATTCTTTTTTCAATAACTTTTCTAAGAGCTCTTTTGTTTTTTATTTTATTTTTTTCACTCTTTTGTCAAGTTCATCCCATGCTAATTCTGGGAGTGGCTTCAAACTTTTGAACTGTAGTGTGCATCAGCTGCTCTACCAAGTGTGTTACCTGATTTTTCAGTCAGAAGATAAAATACAACCATTATGTTCATTTTCCATTTCCTAGATCACTTGACATCCTTTTTTTTATTTTTTATTTAATTAGTAAGCAAAGAAAGTACTGTATTTGATGGCCTATTGGACACACTCACACATTAGCTAGGAATATTTAGGAAAAAAATGCACACATCACAAACAAAAATATTAAAAATTATAACCTTACTTTTATGTGGTCTTATCATTAACCGTGAAGAAACACTTAACAAAATATACTATTATTTTTTTTTTTTTTTTTTTTTTTTAAGAAGTCAAGTAAGAAAAATTTTAGCACAATTCTTCATGCAATTATTGAAAATTGTTTTAGTTATTTTTCAGGGAGCAACATCTGCACATACAGTAAATTCATAAAAGCTACAAAGAAATTTATTGGTTTCGGTGAACACTGGTACATATAACAAAAGCAATAGTAATAGGCAAAATAACAGAAATATGGTACTTTTTGGTTAATGAAGTCCCATACCATACATGCAGAAAAACAAATTCCAATACTTGTATATCCACAAAAGCAGCAAAATACCAATCAAAAGCAAAATATTTTTGTAAAATCTGGGGTTTTTACAAAAGAAACAGCAAAATATCATGCAATTCCATAAATTTCTTTTTTCTAGGTGAATTTTTCAGGGGTATTTTTTTTTATTGACATCATGTTTGTTCACTTCCAGAAGTCCTATTTTCAGAGCTAACCTCTATGTATGCACTGATTCCTAGTGAACCTCATTTTTTTTTCTTGGTATTCATGTCCCTCTTATAGATGATAAGGCTGTATTCAATGCAGGGCAATTTTTTGTGCATATTTGGGGGAAAATTTGTGTCAAATAGGCCAGCAATTATGGTATTTTGTTGTTTGCAAATTTCTTGTTCTTTTCTTAACTACTTTTTTCTTCATTTCCTCCACTTTTTTCCAGGGTTGTTATCACAGTTTTTGCAGAGAAGATGGCCGTCTTTGAAGCTTGTCAATTTCGACAATTGTTTTGGGTCACAAGTGAGATTCTTTCTTCATTTTGAAAAATAAATGACAATATCTTTCATATTTATATATTCAAATATGATTTACTACATGTGCCAGTGTATAAGCTGACCTCTTAAATTGTATGTGTATAAGAGAACCAAGCCGACATGAATGAAAAGACCTTGACAAAGACGTGTCTGGTGTCAGAGAGAGTTTTGTTTTCCTAAATAATTGACTGTTTAGAAAAAACAGTCTTTCAATATAGTTTGTTTTTTTTTTTTTTCTTTTTTTTTAAAAGCATATTTATCTCCAGCAAGGCAGTAAAGCCACTGTGAAACAAGGGGTTATTGGGTGTGAAAGAATTAGAAAACTGAAACATTACTAAGGAGCAAGAACAAAAGATTAGTGAGGAGGACAATAAGATAGTGATTGACATTCCATTTAAATTTTTGAAGATTAAAGTTGACTGGAAAGCATGGAGCCAGAAGAGTTCCACAAGTGAGAAGTGCGAGAAAAGAAACTGTTAGCAGAGAGCTTAATGCTACATCTAACCAACTTGACTGTAAATTGATGAAACCAGTCTAGTACTGTGCTTAAATTCATAAAGTCTAGGTACCATAGTAAAGAGCTCATTCAAACAATTGCCATAAAAGTATTTTTAGAAAAGGTACAGGGAAGTTACTTTACAGTGGTCGCAAAGTGACTGAAGGTGAGACACTAGATCAGGACCAATAACACTGATTCTTTGGATTTTATCTCCCGACCATATATAGCAGCAATATTCTTAGCAAAACTTTTAAAGGGTATACACTTAAAGCTTATGAAATAAAACCATAGATTTGAGGGGAAAAAAAAATGCACACACAAATATGAACTTATTTTCTTTCAATGTTTCTATTTGTGCAGCTTATTTAGTATGAAAACTGTGCCTGATATTGTTTTTTTTTTTTTTTTTTTTTTTTTTTTTTTTTTTTTACACATTTCTTCGTTATTTACGGTTGCAAAACCTAATTCATATAAATAAGAAGTAGAAAATTGCAATAAAACTGATAAAGCCTCTTTAGCTAATGTGGGATATTCCTTTTGTATTGAAATCCAAAATGTATCAATGGGTACTGTCGAATATTTTATTTTGACCCCTTAAAAAAATAAAAATACTTTTTAAAAAATGAATATTAAACCAAATTATTTAACATTATTGAAGAATAGTGAAAAGAATTATTTGAAAAAAGTTTAATGCTTATTCATTTATTCAAATACTAACACTGTATCATTACTACTTACACACACGTGCACACACACACACACATATATGTATGCAGTGACAATATTTCGTGGCACACTAGTGTGCTGTGGCATGACAATTGAAAATCACTTGAGAATCAATGTTCTAAGCAAAGATGAATGGTAGACTTATAGATATGCATGCTAGATTCTGGAGAGAAAAATTGTTTAGCATGACACTGTGAACCAACTTTCTTAGTATCTGACCTAGCAACAGATTCAATATAGTCTTTCCACTTCATGTCAGCTGAAAACATTAGCTTGAGAGGGTGTAATGAGTCACTTGCTTGAAGGTTAGCATTAGCCATGCTGATAGAAGGCAAAAAGGGGTCTCTATTACTGCTAAATTTGCATAGCAGTCGTTGTATTAATTTGCATGAGAATGGTTGTGATGCTTGGTCATCTATGACTGTAACAATGTGTGCACATAACACTGACATTTTTGTCAAGATGCTCGGTCAATGCTGATGGTTGGGAGAGCACTGCTTGGATTTGTGACTGTCCATTGATTTATAATTAGCAGACACTATCTTAACAGCATAAGATGTGCATATAAGTGTTGATAGCATAGACAGAAATAAAACTGTAGTAAAGAAAAGCAAGAAGAAAGGACTAAGCAGCATTTGTAAGAAGACAGAATGTAGTTTTGTCAGCAAGAGGAAGAGCTCAAGAAGTGAACTATGAATTGTAGAAGTCAAAATCAAGTAAGTACAAAAATACAAATATTTGGGAAGTGTTCTAACAGAGGACAGAAAATAGGACAGTGAAATTCAAAGGCATGTTGGAATAGTGAAAGAGGCCTTTCTAAAGCAAAGTATTAAGAAATGGAGAAAATATCATTAGAAACAAAGAAAAGAGTACTGAACTGTTATGTAATCTCAATCCTCCTTTATGGTAGTGAATGTTGGACAATCTCATAACTGATGAAGAGGAGACTTGATGCAGCAGAAATCTGGTTCTACAAAAGAATGATCAGAATACCATGGACTGAATATGTCAGCAATAAGGAAGTTTTAAGGATAATGCAAACAGAAAAGATGCTTATATTTAGTATCAGAAAGAGATGTTTGAAATTTCTAGGAAAGAGGGCTTGGAGAATCTGACACTCCCAGGACATTGAAGACAGGTGAAAGCAGTGAGTAACCTTTGTAACAAGCTTGTGTAAATGGATGGCAGAACAGGCACTGAAAGGGATGGTGAAAATACAAACCCTACTAAGGGCTACAAAGGATAGGAAGTTGTGGAGTCATGATCGACCACATCCTGAAGGGAAACAGCACATAAAAGATTGTGTTCATTCAGGTTCATCATTTCATTTTTTTTTTCTATTTTTAATAAAGCAATATCACTTCCCTCAGTCAAGGTCAAAGGTTCTGTATGGCTTGATGCGGCCTATGGGAGGATTATAACACCCCACCATGTTGACCCTTGCATACAGAATTTAAATGTAGCATGAGTTTCATTTGTTAACAGACAGTTGTTTGTTGAAACTGCCATTTGTTAGGAAAATGTATTTACAACAGCCAATGTTTGATTTGACTAAAATCGTTTTAACTTCCACAAATGACATTTTCTTTGTAGATTCTTTTTGTTACAGTGAATATAAAAATCTTCCATTGTTCAGTTAGAAAGGGGTTTCCTAACCTTGGTGATATCATCAGTTTGGTGAGCAATATAGGATTTTCAGTATTAAAAAGGTATTTCAACATATGCTATCCCTCAAAAATATTCAAAGGAGATATGCAAAAGACGTATAAAAATGAAAGAAAACGGAAGGTTAAATAGGAATAAATGGGTCACATTCCTAGATAAGATATAAATATCCCTGCAAACAGGGAATATTTTGGTATTTTCTATACTTTTGAGAGGGACATTAACATTCAAGTATTTCTTCAGATGAAATAACTTTTTTCCTTTTTTTTCTTTTTATATAAATCATATAAAGGAAGATCAATAGCAAAAAAAAATTTGCTGAATTTCTATTAGTTGCAAGTAGGATATAGTCTTTTTAATTTTATAATTACAGACAAAAATCATTTAATTTTTTCAATACTAAGCCTAACCGTAAAACTAACCGTGACCATAAAACTGACTTTATATATTTTTATATATATATATATATATATATAAAAAATAGATAGGTTGTTTAATAAAACAAGGGAAAACAAAGGTACCAATGTGATCAGTGCAAAAAGAATTTATTATATATTAATTGTTAATCACAAGACAGAAATGAAGCATAGAGATTAATGTTATTAGTCTGGAATTTTCGGGCACACATGTGTCCTTCATCAGTAGTGTGAGAAATAAACAGAAAAACAGGGGGACTCCCCAATGGTGCTTTTTTTGGCTGGTGTGAACTCGTAGATGGTATTATTAGTATAAATCCGATTCCTGCTTTATTCCTTGTCTGCGAAACTTTTTTTGAAGGTATGATTTCGAACTAGAGGAAGAGGTTTTAGGATATATATATATATATATATATATATATATATATATATATATATATAGTTTAAGGTATGCTATATTTATAGGACAAAGTGCTCAATATCAGAAATAAAGCATGTAAATATAAAAGTGAACATTGAAGTCAACGCTCAGGTGATTATTAAATTAAATAAGAATGAAATAATGGGTCAATGCTTACATATTAACAAATATTTATTTTTTTACTTTAATAATAATATAACATAATAAATCAAAATATTAATTAAAAATATAATTTAATTAACAATAAAAATTAACAAATACTTTGATTAATAATGGAACATAACAACTTCTGTATAAACTATAAAAAAAAAAATTAATTTCAAAGAAAATATTTACAACTGGAAGAAAAATCTACAGCTGAAGAAAAAGATTTAACAAAAGCAAAATTTCTTGAATGTATGTGTATAAAAGAACATTCAGGAATACTCACATGTACAAAAACGGATTGAAAATGAGGCAGAACAAATTGAAAAAAAAAATTGAAAATATTTTAAACTAGAACCCCTTGAAGACTGGAAATTTTACCAAGAAATTTTGAAGTTGGAATAAAATTGATATTTAAAAGTTAAGTAATCTTTTAAATTTTTTTAAATACATAAATTCCGGTAAATAAAAAATGTCAATTTCAAATCTCCACTAGAAAAGTTAGCAAAAGAAATCTTGCTCTTCACTACAGTTGTTTGGCATTTTGTTTACTCCAAAGTTATTCTTTTTGGTCTGTTTGTTTTTGGTGTGTGCACATGTTTTTCATTTATTTATTTTTAATTGTTCCCCTTTTTCTTTTTGATTCTAGATTGTTACCCTTGTCCCGGACCTAATGTAAATCCTGTTGTCCTTGGACCAAGATGGTTGGCCTATGCTGACAAAAGAGTATGTCTCTTATTTTTTTAATTACTGTAATTTTTTTTTTTCCCCAATTACAAAAAAATATCTCTACTCTAAAAAAAAAAAAAAAAAAAAAATGTTTATGGCTAAAGTCTGACTTTCTGTAAGTGTTCTCCCATTTTTGGAGATTGATGCAAACAACCAGAAATCTGTTGTCAGAAGAATTAAATTTTTAAAAACATTTTGCCATTAAAAATAAGAATAGTTGACTTTTTAATTTTTTCATTTACTTCAGTTGTTAAAAAAATTAGCTTTAAGAAAAATCAATAGAAAGTATTTAAATATCTAATATACTGGTATTTAAAAAAATTTCTGTAGAGATTCAACTTTTTTTAAAAATTTAATATAATTTACTGTATATATTGCATCATTGGCTGAATTTCTATATTATGATTTCCTTTAAGAAATTTTCAGTAAAATACTGCTTGATTACAGATTAAGGTTTACACATTCAAAAAATAATTCACAGGGGAATTAGAATCAAGTCAAATTCTTTTTTTATCTTTGTCAATGAAAAAATGATTTAGCACGTATAATGGCACAATTGCACAATGAGATAATCATCCTTTGGAGATTTGCGAAATGTTAATATAGGACAAAAGTATGGAGAACCCAGTGAGGATTGAACTCACTACTTGGTTGTAATTTTTCTAGCAAGACAAGCTTGCTAACCATTACATTATATCAAGGTGCAAATTGTTAATATGACAATTAAAAAGGTCTATTGAAAAACAGCTTAAAATGTTTAGTAATGTTTGTGTTTTGTTTTAAAGGTTATAACATTTTTTTTTCTTCATTACCATATTGGAGTAGCCAAATGTATTTCACTTCTGGTCACGCTGCACAATATTTAGGGACCTTTAACTAACATGGAGTTAACTTTCGGTAACGAGCAGAGCCTATGACTCTGGCAGTGGTTGAGAGAGATGATGGTGAAGCTCTCACTCTGCAAAGAAATGAAAGACAACCATCCTATGCTTGTTACTGTGTTGTGTGTAGCAATGAAAGCAGTCACTTTTCTCATAGAACTAAATATCCCCATGGGCCATGTGTATTCACTGTCGGAAATGGAAAAAAAAAAAATATCCTGGTCCATGTTTTTAGCTTATTGATATAGAAATCAGCATGAAATGGGAATTTTTGTCTGAACAAATGTAAACATCTCACATATGTAAACTGCTGCTTTCGCTTGCTAAATAGAACGTATTTT
>OZ010575.1:1380886-1580886 GCA_963932145.1 Acanthosepion lycidas
TGAAGCCTTAGAATGGTTTACTAAGATAAAAAGGAAGGATGAATGTACAGTCATCTAATTGGATATTTGTATCTTTTACCCATCCATTAGTAAGAATCAACTAATGTCAGCTATAAATCTATCAATAAATTACTGTCCTATTAGCAATCATGGAATAAATATCATAAAGCAGGCACAAAAACCTATACTATTCCATAATAATTATCTGTGGGCAAAAAGAAGTAACCCAGAATTTAGTATTGCTATAGGAGCATATGATTCAGTAGAGACATGCAAAGTTGTTGTGATTCTATTATTGTGGTGACTTAGATTTTAGACATGAAGAACCATAGATACATTAGTAAAGAATCAAGCCACCACAAATTTTAATTTGCATAAATCAGTTCAAGTTAGATTATTCACCAACTCCATCAATAAGGAAGTATTTGATAAATCTTAAATTAAATATATAAAGGTCTCAGAACTAAGTAATCATAAAGTAAATTTTAAGTATTTAGAAATAAACAAAGAATGTAAAAACAAGCAGAAACACCATAAATGCAACATTATATGGTTTAATCCATCTACTAACTGTAATGTACAAACTAATATGTGAAGGATTTTCATAAATTTAGTTCATAAGCACTTTAACCAGTCACCAACACTAAAAAAGATTTTTAACAAAAAGTAATGTTAAGATCAGCTATAGCCATCCATCTCCCATCATAACAACATTATATTAAACAAATTTATTTCCAACAAAGAAATGTAAATTCTTCTAACAATAAATGCAACTGCCGAAAAAATATGATCTCTCCCTTAAGCAGTCCATATATGACTATTAATATTGTATACTGAGCAAGCATACATTATGGTAATGATGTTAAATTTCATTTTGGCTCCACTGAAAATCCTTGGAAATTTTATCTCTACTATCATTGAATGACTTTAGGTAATATAAAATACAGAAACTGCACTCTGCTGTCTAAATATTTCTAGCAATTAAAAGATATAGCAAGAGCCAAATCTTATAATGGAAAAGGAAATAAATGTAACTTATGTCTTGTTGAAAAACTGATTATCTTAAAAATCTGAGCTTATTAAACAAGAGAAATGAATTGATGGTTACATGTAAGCATAAAAATAATATCTGCTTAAATACATTGATCCAGATTAATTTTTAATTTTCAAAGTAAATTACGGTTTATTTTAATGTAAATTACTATTTATTTTGAATATGAATTAATTTTATATTTTTTAAATAAGAGCAAGAAATCTTCCTTTTTTTTAGATAAAAATTTAAAAAAAAATTAAAAATGCATATTCGCAACTCAAAAATAAAATTTTTATTCTATTTATTTTTTTTTTCTTTCATATATAAATCCTGGTTATTTTAATTACCTAATATAATTTTGAAAAATTAAAAAACTGTAATCCCAGCATAATATATAACTAGGCCAACATTCTGATAACCAGATATATTAAAATTCAAATTACATAATGGTCAGTTCATACTCAGCACCTGAAGATTGCATTGTGCATGAAACTTAGAGAGTTGTGCTACCGGTGAGGGATAGTATGGTATGTATATTTATTAATATATACTTAATAGCTCTGTTATTATCGGTTGCAGCTGGTTAATCACGGCAAAGCCCACAAACCTTTTTTTTTTTTTTTTTTTTTTTTTTTTTTAAGTATTCGGCTTTTGAAATTAAATTAATCTTTCGCTTGCCAGTGATTTGACATCACCTGAGCAGACACATTTATGGTGTTGAAACATGATTGTAAAAAGTGTAGCAATTTTTAACATGTTTTTATTTTAATATTCTAAAATAAATAATATTTAGCTCTACTCAAGCCTTCTTTTAAATTAAATTTTATGTACAGTAAAATTATACTCTATTTGTTCCCATTTTACCTGGAGGGAGATATATATATATATATATCTCTATATATATCTCTATATATCTATATATATATATATATCTATATATATATATATATATATATATATATATATATATATATATATATACTGGATGTAACAGAAAAATTTTCCATTAAGCTTTGAACCATTGTATCTTAGAAATTATTAAAGATATCTTACTGGAATTTTCTAAGTTTTTGATAATGCTATTGAACTCTACTTTGAACAATGAGAATGTATAATTACTCTCCAAGCTAAACAGAAGAATTTTGATGAAATCAATCCTAAATGAAAATGACATGTTCATCATTAATTAATCATAGCTAAGGATCGGAAGCTCATAAAGGACTGAAATAAAGTTCAAATATATATATATATATATATATATATATATATATATATATATATATATATTATTCCAGGATCACTTTCCAACTTATTCAAGATGATCTTTGCCCTCTCTAACCTTCTTTCTGTCCTGGAGTAACAAGGTGCCTCGCACGTTTCATATACAATTTTATTTTCAAACCTTTTCCATTGTTCTTTGGACTGTCATACTGAAACTCCTCTCTCACATGCCAAGCGTCTTATAGATTGAGTTGGATCTTTTCTAATTGATCTTTTTACCTCCTGGTTGAAATGATGATCCCTCTTCCTGTTGTGACCTCCTGATCCAGTTTGACTCTCTACTGTTCCCTCTTTTTTTAAATTTATTCACCGCTCTCTTGATGGTTCTTGAATGGATTTTGGAGATGGAAGCCAGAGTATGAATGTTGATACCATTGCTGAAGGCCTGAATGATCTTTTTTCTCTCGCCATTGCTCAGTTGGGGTTGAGACAATGATTTTAATCTGTTCTCTTTCAGGCTGAATAACTCAATGGTGTTAAGATTGCTAAATGTCTTATGTGAAAACCTGGAAAAAAGTAACTCAATGCATATAGTTTTTTGTTTTTATATATATATATATATATATATATATATATATATAATCAAAATATAATGTTTGGGATATTGTTGTATTTGGTTTATCACTTTGTAGATAAGACACTGAAAGATACAATTAAATCCTATTTCCCTCAAAATTACTTTAAAAAAAACAAATGACACCCTCTAGAAGTTCTTGAATGTTTTTATTACTTAGATTCTGTTTGTCATTTTAATTCTCACTTTTTATTGCTATAAATATTTAATTTTTCTAGAGCATCACCAAAGGTTTGACAATGTTTGGAGAAGCTATGGTAAGCAGTGTGACTGGGAAAACTCCTACACCGCATAATACCAAAAAGGCCGATTCTATGTTTGTCTTGGACAATGGTCTGAGACCTGGAATTGTGACTGTGATTGACATCCTTGGTGTTCGAGGTGACCACGTAAGTGATTTCAAGTTTAATGAGTTTCAGATTAATATCCTCCTCTTTACAAGTGAATTGTGGTGTGGGGGGAGTGCTGAAAAGTTCTTTCTTTGATTGGCTTCTGAAAATCTGACCAAACATCTGATTTTCATTTGAAGGGGCTTCTTAGCCAGATTGTGAATGTTTCCTTGAATTAATTCATTTGATCATACTTATGGCATACAAATCTTTTCACACATTTAAATTCTTAAATTTAACTTACTGCCTTCAGATTTGTTATTGATTATATTGGAAAGAAAACCTCATTTTTGAATATGGTAGAAAACAAAATCTTTGCTAGATTGGCAAGCATTTTAGTTTATTTTCTTTTGTGTATGAAAGTTTGGAAATTGGCAAATCACTATTTGAAAGTAAAAATAACTCCTTAACTCAATATTAGAATATCTGCATTAGTTTTTTGCTCATAAAAATGTTCAGATGTGTCACAGGTTTCCATACAGCATCCAAGTTTAGAATATTAAGAGCAGGTTATATGAGGAGGTGCTGAAATGCTCCAGATACAACCAAAAAAACACTTCCCACCAAAGAAAATCCAATGTTTAATTCTTGTCTACCACTTAAATTAATATTAGGTTATGCATTTGTTATAACTGCATTTTCTTGTGTATAATACGACTTGACTATGACATGACTCCATGTTTATGAAGCTAAAAACAGGGAATAAATTACATCCTTTAGTATAATATGATCTAAATAGTACATTCATCATTATGTAATATTTTTTCTTTTTGAAAAATTGACTATATTATCCATTAAAATCTTAAATGTCATACATATTTTCCACTAAAATATTTTAATTTTTCACAATATTAAAGAATAAAAATGAACTGGATGTTTAGCCATTGTGTGTTTCTCTTAATTTCTGTTTCAAAATTTATTTTGGGTGAAAGGTGCTAATTAGACATACCTGGTATGTTAATTTTTAAGGTATTAATTAATCCATTGTACTTTTCTGTTTGATATGACTTGATTATATTTCTATATATTAATAAACTATAAAAATCAAATAAATATTGTACTTCATTAAGAATGAAGAGAGAAAACTTTATCTTGCGAGCAAAACTGTTCTAATTTTAAACATTGTGCTAATAAATGGAAGAATATAATACAACTTCACAGCATGGGAATTATCGTCCCATTTTTCAAGTGAAAAAGGCTAAAAAGAGTTCACAATTTATACAATAGTTAGGACTTTGTAACATTTAATGTTATCAAAACATGATAGGCCTTGTGTATTCTTTTTTATTCATTTTTTTTTTAATCAATTTTGGTGAATTTTCTACCTTTGAGACAAAAAATATTCAGTTACCCTGATTCCCAAAGAATGAATACGCAGCTGATATGTCAAATACATTTTGTAAACATTTGTTATCAACACCTGCATACTTTGTGTCTTATCTGTTGTGCTATTTATTTTGAAATATTACATTCCATGTAGCACAAGACCAAAAAATGATTTTCTAAGCAGAGCTTAGATATGGCACAAGGCCAAAAGTGAGGAGCACACAGTGAAGATCAAGCTCCTACTAAGTCTTAATTAATACTAGCAAGACTAGTTTGCTAACAATTGCACCACATTGAAGGACCTTATCTATTATGCTGACTAAGTGTATCTGCAATGTTGCTGTTTCAAATACGAGTTTTTTAAGCTGAGTAAAAGTTTCTGAAAATGTGTACTTGTGTATAATACCCACCCCCTTGATTTTTTTTTGCCATTTAATTTTCATTCAAAATGTCTATTATATGCAAGAAAATACGGTATATCATGAAAATCCCTAATATCCTCTGTTGACATTTTTTATTGGAAAATAAAATTAAATCTTTAAAGGAAATATTAAATTGTAATTTTATTCTATTTTTCAAGTTTTCAGTCTCTGAAGATTCTGATTGTGATGGACTTTTGGCACATTTCCATGCCCATGCCAATGAACCCGTGGCAGCCATGGCTTTTGACCCAAGTGGCACCTTATTGTTAACAGCCTGTAAATTGGGACACAACTTCCATGTGTTTCGTCTCATGACTCATCCCTGCGGTTCATCACTGGGGGCTGTACATCATCTGTACACCCTCCACAGGGGAGACACCACAGCAAAGGTGAGTCTCAAGCAATACAATTTATAAAGATTAGGCTTTTGCTATTAAATAACACTTAGGAGATGTCAGATGAATACTGGAGAGTGCAGTAGCAGTAGTATGCTGTGTTACTTAGAAACATTCAGAAGGTCAAAAAAGGTCAAAGATGACGTGACTATATCGTTAGGCAACCGTCAAGAGATATCAGATAAACAATGTGAGAGGCATCACAAGTGAAAACTGTAACTTCTTGTTGAATTTGAAGTAATAATTTTACATTGATCCATTTTGACTATATATAGTCTTTCTTGTATTTTTTTACTCCAACATTTTGCCTTTCCTGCCTCAAATGTCAATTACGTTCATGAGAAAATCAAAGCAGAAAAATAATGCTTCAGGAAATTAGAGAGTTGTAATACTTGAAGAGACTCTAGAATCAGGTATGGCTGATCATGTATAGAAAGGTGGGTATACAAACCCCATGTATGGAGAGTAAAATCTTAGTAACAATACCTTAGTGTCTTAATTCTCTTCAAATTGGACTTACAGCCATGTCATATTGAAACACCTGTTCTCAAATAAAGTTGAGCAATGTAAAACATGGTCAGTACTTAGATGGGTGACTGCTTGGGAATACCAAGTGCTACAAGATTGAATGTGCAGTGGTGTAATGGGTAACGACTTGAAATTGGAGGGCCAAGTTGCAATTCCAGCCAGATTGGTTATATTCACTTACACTAAAATAGTCTTGGAAAAAGTGTGAATCTACCTCTTCTCTCCCCAGCTATGGGTAAATTAGTAGGACTTGTATGAATAAATCATTGTTATTTTAAAAAAATTCTTTCAATCTAAAAATATTTTCTGGCTTTATATAACCTACAAAAGGTTGATAAACTGTAAAAAAAACAAAACAAAAGCAATTAATCTTTTCAACTTACTCTCTCTGGAACTTCACATATTCATTCCAGCATCAGTGCTTTTCAAAACAATCTGCAATGTTCTCTTTCAGGATTACCATCAGCTGCTTCATTATACTCTCCTTAATCTTGTGTGTGGTCGGAAACTGCCTCTTTTAGCCAGAAATCATGGGAGAGGGAGCCAAATCTGGATGATAGGGTGACTGATAGACCGAGCTGATGTGATGGTTTGACACCACCCCTGCCCCCCAAAAAGCAGAAAGTTTCAATTCAAATCTACTTGCTTAGCAATTGATAAAATGATATCCGAATGATGGGATATATGAAAACCAGATTTTTTTTAAACATGTTTCTATGTACAAATTTCATTGATTTATTTGCAAATATTTATTTTTAATTTTATTAATAGTTAATTTTTCAAAAGACTTTTCCTGAATTTTTCAGTTCTGATGATGTTTTAAATTGTGGTTTTCTCAATATAGCTTATGTGGCACAAGGCCAAAACTATGGGTCACCCAGTGAGGATCAGACTCACTATTCAGTTGTAATTCATCTAGCAAGACAAACTAATCATTCTACCAAGGGTTGGCAACCTTTTGCTAACTATATGCTGACTTAGGGTTTTAAAATCATTCAGTGTGCCAACAGCATATGTATTTTTATATTAGTCAAGGTCAATATACTTGTTCTACAATATATTTTATATAGTAATATATAGTATATATACTTTAGTATATATTAAAATTGAAATGGCTAAATATTTTCTTTGCGTTGTAGTAGTTATTGTTTCGGACTTTGTGATGTCATTTGTGGCTGTGTGCCATTGGAAATTGCTTGGCATGGCATGTGTGCTGTAGGTTGCTGACCCCTGCATTATTCTACATCAAAGTATCCCTGATGTTCTAAATGAAGGAAATGTTGATAACAGAATAAAAAAAGTTTTTATATATTCCATCTTACATACTTTGTTTAGTAGTTGTACATGTGATAGTCATACTATTAGGTTGGTGCAAAAATAATGACGTAATAATGTCGTTTTTGACGTTAAAAATATGTCAAAAAAACGACATTATTACGTCATTATTTTTGCACCAACCTAATATAACACAGCTGGCCCGGCTCAATCCTGGGTTGTTCCTACACTGGTCAGCATTGATGCTGGTCAGCTGATGGATATCTGTTGACAACCTTGTCCCTTCATCTGCTCTGCCCATAGTGCGTTCTTTGATCACAGTGTAGTGAGGATCAAATTTTCGTCCATGCTTTAAGCGCTAAATTAAGTTGGTAGAACCGTGCTATGAAAAAGGACAAGAATGCTTCTGCCTTGGAAAACACAAATATCATAACAAATAACAAAGAAGGCCACTGGGTTAATTTTCAGTGGGTTTATATAATCATTGATACAACAAAATTAACCCTTCCTGTTCTACTCTTTCATAATACTGTATTTCTTGCTCGTAAAATTTTGAACAGGTTAAACATTCATAAAAGATGTTAGGTTGTTGGGAATTTTCATCATCAAGGCTCATCATCAGTGATTCTCTCAGTAATTGGAACCCTCTGATAGCCTCTTGTGGCTTCTAGTCATCTCTTGCAACTGCTTTTCCTGGCTTCAACCAAGCTTTCAGTTTATATGCATTTCACCCAACTCTTACTGCCGCTCAAAGCTCATTCCATATTCATCAATTAATTATTTTCTCCAACCCTGGAGACATAACATTGACAAAGCCATCATTTATTTCAAAACAAGCTTTGTTTTACATATTTCTTGCAACTATTTGATGTTTTATCAAAACATTTTTTCCCATCAGCAATTTAAAAAATTTATTTTTAAAGTATTTCATTTTGTTTGTTGAATTCCAATGAATTCTCTCTGCTTGTCGATTTCCAAAATGACTGATCTAACATCTCACTGTTTACATTTTGCCTTTACCAGAATTTGCTTTCCGGCCAACATTGACCTTCAAATACCAAACAGTCAACTTTTCAAAACAAAATTATTTATTTCGCAGTGTCAAGAATTTCTCAGATTATTTTATATTCCCCTTTTGTATTTATAACAATTCTTATTTGCTTTTCTATATTTTGAACTTAACATTCTGTTTGGCGTTTCTGTTTATGAGAAAGGAAAAAGTAATATCTCTCTCTCTTCCTCCCTCTCTCTCTCCCACCATCTCTCTCTCTCTCTCCCACCATCTCTCTCTCTCTCTCCCACCATCTCTCTCTCTCTCCCACCATCTCTCTCTCTCTCTCTCTCTCCCACCATCTCTCTCTCCCACCATCTCTCTCTCTCTCCCCCTCTCTCTCTCTTTCTCCCCCTCTCTCTCTCTTTCTCCCCCTCTCTCTCTTTCTCCCCCTCTCTCTCTCTTTCTCCCCCTCTCTCTCTCTTTCTCCCCCTCTCTCTCTCTCCCCCTCTCTCTCTCTCCCCCTCTCTATATCTTTCTCTCTCCCCTCTCTATATCTTTCTCTCTCCCCTCTATATCTTCCTCTCTCCCCTCTATATCTTTCTCTCTCCCCTCTATATCTTTCTCTCTCTCCCCCCTCTATATCTTTTTCTCCCCCCTCTCTATATCTTTCTCTCTCCCCCCTCTCTATATCTTTCTCTCTCCCCCCTCTCTATATCTTTCTCTCTCCCCCCTCTCTATATCTTTCTCTCTCTTTTTCATTGGTTTTTCACCTTAACATTTTCAACTCTTACGGGGTTTTCACATGAACCATTTAATTCTAAATTCACAACTACTACCAGTGGCACTTTATAGTGTCATAATACAGTTCACAATGACATCTCACTGTCAACTGAATAAATCCATGGGAAAGTATCTCTTAATATATGCAAAGTAAAAACCCCTCTGATTGGTTTCCAAGTTACATGAAGCTCATGCTATTGGTTCACAGGATATTCAAACTAGCTGGGTACTTTTTGGACAGATCATGTAATGAGTTCTTTCTAAAAGGTTCTCAAATATAGCAAACACCTGAGGATGGTTGGAGATGATATGGCTGAAATGGTGTAATAACAAAGAAGAAGAAACGGAGCCAAATAAATTGATATATAATTACCTCATCTCTGAAATTCAAAGGCAAAAATGAAATTATTTCTTTCACATTTTTCTTGTAAACAACTCTTGGGTGTTGTTCATTAAATATGGCTTACCTTTTTTCGGGGTGGGGGGTGGGGTGGTAATCAGCTATGTATAGAAGAAATCGTCAAAAGAAGAGAAGCAAGTATTGTAGTCAAAGAAGTTCTATCTGTAAACTGGATTCAGATTAGTGGTGTAGCTAGAAGGTCGGGGGTGGAAGGGAAGTCTGTTGTGGTTATTTTTGTGTCTGCTGTAGGCTATAAGCCTGATTATGCTGTATTGAAATAAGTGGTTTTAATGTTGGGGCAGTACTCACAGTACTCTTTTTGATTTAACTTTAAACTATGGCATATATTGGCCTCTCTACTGTCTATAAACCAACAATTGACAGATGAAATAGTTTTTGACGATGTCATTGAAGAATCTGCCAGCAAGAAAAGTTACTTTGTAGAAAGTTGTAATTTTCATATCAGAAATAAATATGGTCCTAATTTTTTACACTCCCCCCGCATATTTTGTTTTTGCTTTTTAACTGTTACTGATAAGGTTTCAATATGTTTGGTTTGTATTTAAAGTATACTATATTTGAGTATGTGAAAGTAATATGATGATGATACATGAGCTAGTTTTATAACTTGAAGCATAAGTCACTGTGCAATATGTATTTTTTGTGAGGACTGGCAAACTCAAGGGCTGCCCCAGGCATCACACACTCTAGCTATGTTACTGGTTCAGATGCACTAAAAAGTGTGTGTGTATGTGTGTATGTATATATATATATATATATATATATATATATATATATATATATATATATATATATATATATATATGAAGAAAAATATAATATATATCCATATATTTGCTTATATACTGTCTACTGGAAATACAAACCTGAATTTACTTTATAACATGGAAGACTTCAAGCTTGTACGAAAATATAAGGATCTATTGATCTCAGCTTATTCCTGTAAGTAAGGAAAGGATTTATTAACGAACTGTTTAAAATTGTTCCATCGTGCCTGTCTAATATTTTGAAATCATTTTTGATTTACTTTGTAACATGGAAGACTTCAAGCTTGTATGCAAATATAAGAACCTATTGATCTCTGCGTATTCCTATATCAACGGAATGGATTTCTTGACGAACTGTTTATATGAGAAAATAGTTCAATCGAGTTTGTTTAATATTTTGAAATCATCTTCGAATACGTTTTCACAACATCACCCATGTGACGACGACGTGATCATATTTTAAACGGAACGCTGATCTTATATAAAAATTTCAGTTATCTGTTTGGATTAGTTGTGCTCTTATGTTCATCGTCTTTTTCATGTTGAATTTTATATGTTCTAATGTTAATTATGTTTTATGAATATGTCTTGATGATGGTCTAAAATAGACCGAAACGTCCGACGTTGACTTTATATTAACATTAATACAGCATAATTACATATTAAGATTTTTGTTTGTTTTTCTGTATATTTTTCTTCATATATATATATATATATATATATATATATATATATATATATATATATATATATATATATATAATAAAAGAAATGACAAGAGGAAAACCTATGTCAATGTATTTCATAACTTTATCAACATAGTTGTGGAAATTTTATTAAATAAATAAAAATTCTACATTTGATAAAGTTCCTCAAAGCCCAAAATGTGTTTGAATAAAAAGTTTTCCACTTGTCATTGCTTTCATTAAAATATATATATATATATATATATATATATATATATATTATTGAGTTTGGGGTGTAGGGAGGAAAAAATGAAAGTTGACCTGAATGGGCAATCTTCTAGATCTTTTTGTACTAATGCAGGTCTTCCTTAGAGCTGTATTCTCAGACCTACTTAGTTCTTAATTTTCATCAATGACCTTCCTGATGACATTAGTTCTCAACTTGATATCTATGCTGATAACACAACCATCTACTCCTCTCTCAATACATTCAATAAGGTAAAATTGGCAGCTGATTTGAGGATGGCTTGTTAATTTTAATGCCCCCAAGACTAAACTGCTATCAATCGCCTGAAAGACTCTTTCTTGTCTCCCATCAGCATGGCTGATGCCAATCTCCATGAAAGTGACTCATTGCACCATCTTGGGCTTACATTTTTGACTGAAATGAAATGGAAAGGTTATGTTGACTCCATTGCTAGGTCTGCTGCTAAGAAAGTTGGTTCACTGCGTCATGTTAGACAATTTTTCTCTCCTGAATAAATCTTAAATATTTATAAGTCTACAATTCACCCATGCTTTGAATATTGCAGCCACATATGGTCTGGTACTCCTGCTGTATATTTAGAAATCCTTGATAAAATCCAAACAAGAATCAGCAATATTATTGGTCCTGACCTGGCATTTCAGTTTCAGACACTCTCCCCCCACCGTAATGTAGTTAGTTTCCCTGAACTTTTTCAATAAATACTATTTTATTTTATATACTGGTAATTGTTCAGATATACTCTTTGCTATGATACTTAAACTTTATGAAGTTAAATACAATACTAGATTGGCAGCAAAATCTCATCAATTCACAGTTGTATTGGCTAGATTTAACTATAAAATCTATCCTAACAGTTTCTTTTCTTGCACTTCTTGCTTGTGGAACTCTCTTCTGGCTCCATGCTTTCCAACTAACATTGATCCTTAATTTAAATGCAATGTCAATCATTATCTAGTCTTTTTGATAATTCTTCTATTGTTTTCACTCCTTAATAATGTTTCTCTTTTTCCTTATTCTTTCTCACTCAGTAACCCCCTTGTGTCTTAGTTGCTTTACTGCCTACCATGGAGTGATATGATTTAAAAAAAAAAAAAAAAAAAAAAAATAATATTGTTTCCTATTCATTGTTTTTTTCAATTTTTTTCTTATTTTTCAGGTGGTTGACATGGCTTTTTCTCTTGACAGCCGTTGGGTTTCTGTCAGTACACACAGGGGAACGACACACGTCTTTCCCATCACAAGTTATGGAGGTATGGATTTAAAACAAACCTTGATTTTTAGACTGAGGATGGTCAATATTTTTTTTTTTTTTTTTTTTTTTTTTTTTTACAAGATTTATGATGATTGAAATTTTTAAAATTTTAATGTTATGAATGCTTAAAAAATGTTTTCTTTTACTTTTTCAAGTTAAAAACAAAATTTTGCCAAGTATTCAGCAAGGGAGATAATCATTCACTGCAATTACTTGCCAAATCAGTTTCCCACTCCTATTAATATAGATTGCTCAAATCTCTGAAAGAATACCCAAGACATTTGTCATCTAATGTGCTATTTTATTTCTGCTTAATCTCAGGTCCCGTAAGCATCCGTACACATTGTAATCCTCGAGTTGTGAACAGGATGAGCCGATTCCACAGAAGTGCTGGGCTTGATGAGATTGAACGCACTACTACTGGACGTCACAGTCCAGTTCTATCAGGAAGCCCAAGTTCGACAGGTGTGTTTTTAATTTCTTTTACTATTCATTTTTAAATTTTTAACATATAGGGTGCAATGGATAAATTGTCATCTAAATTATGTGACAATGAAATTAATACTGACATCCCATTTTAACAGATATATTTACCAAAATTACACAAAAATATCTTGAAATACTAAAGAGTAAATTTATTCAATAAGATCTCCACTGGCTTCATCTACAACCTTCATATGACTTTGGAATCTCCTGCAACTCTTCTGGATAGTCTCCTTGTTTAAGTTAGTGAATGCTGCCATAATCGTTGCCTTCAGTGCATCTTTGATGTTACAAGAAGTTTTGTTGGTCTCTTGCTCAACTGTACCCCAGACATAATAATCAAGGGGGTTGCAGTCTGGGGAGTTAAGTAGCCAAATGTAAGGGATGATGTGGTCACAGAAATTGTCTGACAGCCATGACTCGGTTCTCCTGCTTGCGTGGCATGGTGCAGAGTCATGTTGCCAGATGTAGTGTCTTCCAACAGCCACCCTCTTGACCCAGAGTAACACAATCTCCTTAAGGGACTTGATGTAGGCCTCAAGTGTTGAGTCTGAGGCCCTGTAGGAAGATGAATGGAAGCACAATGTCACCATCACTAGTGATCATTTCAAACATCTTCGTAATCCCCATTACTCATCCAACTTTTTCCAAATTCTCTGCACTGTCCTAAAATTGACACCCAAACATTCTGAAATGTTCATATTGGAGCTTCTGTCACAGATGCCAAGCAGTACACAACGCCTTTTCCAAATTTCTGGTGGAGTAAATTACATCATGGTGTTCTTTTTTCTCACAGACAGTGCCCAGCTGACCCCACTATACTGTGCAGTTAAAAAAATGAAAAACAAACCATGCACATGCACAAAAGTAAAAATATAAAATGGCAACAATTTACTCAGAGCACCCTGTAGTTTTTTTTCTGAATTTAACAGTTGTCCTCCAGCATTAATTTATTTGATCTATTATTCTCATAGAAACACAATGTTTCAACCATATACTCTTTTACCATCTTCAGGTGTCTTCAATTAGTTGATTCTTGTGTTATTTCATTTGTACTATACTGTTTCTTGATGATCCAGGGACTGAACTCCCGACTACCAAATAACTAATATTTTTCAACTAATCCTTATCTCTCCAAACATTATCAGTTGATATCAATTAGCAGCTTCCAAGAGCCTATACTAACAGCAAACACCCTGCATATGTATAGAAAATGTGTTCAGCAGATACAATAATAGAAAGGGGTGTAAGTCTTACACCTCTTTCTATTTTTGTATATCTGCTGAACACATAGGTTGAATAAGGTCGTTGTATGTCTTCTCACTGAACTTATTCAATCTATAGATTGAGCTAATTTTGAGAACTAGAAGTCCTACAAAAATTCTTAACATAAGGTATGCAGATGATATAGTGTTGATAGCAGACAAAAAAAGAAAGCTACAAAAATTCCTACAGAAGTTCGTAAAGGAAAGCGAGAAAAAAGGATTAAACATCAACTGCAAGAAAATAGAATGCATGGTTGTTAGCAAAAGGATGAACCCAAATTGCAGATACCAAAATCAAACAAGTGCGGAAATTTAAATATCTGGAAATGAGGTGGAGGACAGAAAGTGTGACCTTGAAATCCAAAGAAATGTTGGCATAGTCAAAGATGCCTTCCAAAAGCTAAACAGAGTATTAAGAAATAGAAAAACTTTGGTAGAAACAATGAAAAGAGTACTAAACTGTTACATGATATGTCTTCTTGTATAGTAGTGAGTGCTGGACAATCTTCTAAAAAATGAAGACGAGACTTGAGACAACAAAAATGTGCTTCTGCAGAAGGATGCTGAGGATACTATAAACTGAATGTGAGAGCAATGACAAAGTTTTAGAGAAAATGAAAACAAAAAGGAAGCTTCTTTTTAATACCAGGAAGAGACAGTTGAGGTTTCTAGGGGCCATAGTGAGAAAAGAGGGCTTAGAAAATCTGATACTCACAGGACAGATTGAAGGCAAGAGGGACAGAGGAAAACAATGCATAACATACTTAGTGAGCCTGAGTAAATGGATGGTGGAACAGGGTTTAGGAGAAATAAGACAAAATTTATTAAGAGTTATAAGGACAGGAAGTTGTGGAGAGCCATCATCACCTATGTCCTAAGGGGGCATGGCACATAAAGAAGTCAGACTGTTGTTTTGTTTTCTTTGTGAATGCAAGATATCTTTATCAGACAAAATACTTTTTTTTTTTCTTTAATAGACACTGATTTCCATACTATCTCGAATTGTTTCTCTGAATTACTTTTTATCTGTATCATTCATGCTTAGTTATTACTTTGGAGTATTTTCAGTTATTGCAAACAGTTCAGAATTTAGTTGAAAGGAATAATTTATTGAAATCATATCCAGTAAATTGTGAAAAAAAAAAAAAAAAAAAAAAAAAAATTATTGAAAATAGAAAGTGCTGTCAAAAGATGTGTAAAAGAACTTTTTGTATCTGAGACGGAAAGATGCAAAAATAAAAACACTAATGTTATTTTTATAATTTACTAAGCCATATTAGTTGCTCTTAAATGATTGTGTGTGTGTGTGTGTGTGTGTGTGTGTGTGTGCAGGTGCAGGTGGTGTAATGGATAGTGGCTCAGAATGAGAAATTGGAGAGCCAAGTTTGAATTCCAGTCAGGTTCGTTACATTCATTTATGCACAAATACCCTCGGGAAAGGTCTAGATCTATCGCCCCATCCCCAGCTATGGGTTAACTTTAATTTGAAAAACTTTTTATTCTCAAAAGATTGTTAATGCAATATTCACTTGCCACCCACTCCAAAAAAATAGAATTATTCTTCTAAACCAAAATATGTTTTAAATTTAAATAACCCAAAAAGGGTTGATAAGCCATAAAAAACAAATTAATCAATCTAAAATAGTCACTTTTCTAAGGACTTGTTCCTTGCTGCTTAACTTCAGGTTGCAATTGGTACTTTTAGTATGATTCAAACATAAAGTTAAATTTTAGGTTGTACACTTACTAAATTTGCTTTTTGCAAGTATGTCTTATGGCCAGATCACGTTGAAACACTGCTTTCAAAGTTAAGCAACATCGAGCCTGGTCAGTACCTAGATGGGTGATTGCTTGGGAATACTGGCTTCTGTAAGCTTGGATGTGCGGATGGTGTAATGGATAATGGCTCAGAATGGAAATTGGAGAGCAGAGTTCCAATTCCAGTTGTGTTCATTATATTCACTTACATGCAAATTCCCTTGGGAAAGCTATGACTCCACCTCTTCTTCCCCCAGTTATGAATGTTTACTTGACCCCCCCCCCCCGAGTCAGGTTGTGACACAAGGTCAGTTTTTAATGTGGGGACCCAAGTGTTTTCACTCGGGCCACTGGTCAGAGCTGGTCCAAGCAAGTCGTAGCCGTGATACCACCAGCCCAGGGATGGAGCCCTGGGGCAGGGAAGTATCTTCTTCCCTCAGTTATGAGTTAATTAGTAAAACTTGTATCACTAAACAATTATCTCAAAAACAAAAATTCTTACAATCTAAAAAAAATATTTTCTCGCTTGAAATAAATTGCAAAGGGTTGATAAACCGTAAAAACATCTCTGGTATCTCTGACAGTTTTGATTTGAGAAAGTAAAAATCACTGAATTTTGATTGATTGCTTCCATTTTGATCAATATTTTAGTGTGCAATTCAGCCCAGAATAGACTTTGCATTCAATGCCACACCAGGCCATCAAAAAATCCAATTATATCAGTGGGTTGACCTGAGAGATGACCTCCTAGCTGCAGGGGTGGAGATCTGTGCTTCATCCAATGTCGGTGGTTGTCTATGACATACAAACATGATCAGCCCAGTTGAACCTAGGATGTGCACACATGGTGGGGTGGAGAAGTATGACAGGTAGATATATAAGCTCCCATACGGGACAGAGAGTGAGAGAGTGGTCCGATATATCCTTGTAAGAAAGTAGGGTCCATGTTTGGAGAATGCCCGAAAGCTATACACTTACTGGCTGATGGTAAATGTTAAAGTCCAGAGTGAAATACAGTTTCATCTTTTCATTTGTAATATATCCTACTCCATTTATGTTTAATGTTACAGTATTGGCCAACTTTAATCGTTGTGCTCCCAAAAAGAATGTGTCAAAAGGATGGTCTTTCTGTTGGCACCACTATTATCTTACTTTCATTTCTTTGGCAATGTTTATTTACAAGATTTTAAAAATATGTGAACCAAGAACAGTGTGATATTTATTATTTACCATTTTATAAAGAAATAAATGTGAAAAGAAATCTTTTTATTCAAAAATCTTTAAAAAATACAAAATTATCAAAATTTGTAAACCTTCTACAAGAATTTACCATTTTATAAATAACTATGAAAACAGTTTCTTTTTTTTTTTTTTCATAATTTTATAAAAATATCAATGAATTATAAAACAAATATTTCTTTTATAAATTAATAAATGATAAACATTGCATTGTTTTACTTGGTTCACATTTTTAGAATGTAAATATAAAATTTTTCTTGTAAATAAACAATAATAAATAAATAGCATTTAATATTTTGTTATAAATTCTCAAATAACAAAGAAAATGTATAAATTCACTTTTATGTTTGGGTTTTATTAAAATTCTAATCATTGGTTTTATAAAACGACAAACATTGCCGAAGGAGTGAAGAGAGTATAAAATGATGGCAGTGTCAAGAATAAAGCTGTCCTTTTGACACACCATTTTATTGCAGACATGAAGGTTAAAGATTGCCACAGGATCATAAAGTAAGGCCAGCTACAAGTATTTGGTAGTCTACTATGTTTGGGTAAACATTAGCCTACCACCTAATCCCTCAATTCTGCAAATGTCATCTTCCATTTAATATTACATTAATATGGATTTTAAACAAGGTATAAGTAATGGGAGTCTAAGGCATCTGAATAAATATTAGCCTGCCTGATACCTGAACTTTGTAGATAAAATCCTGGGAGGTAACCCACTCACCCCAATCAAATATACCATATATACTCGTGTAACATGTAATGTTTTCTTTAAATACAGCTGTACTTTTTGAATACAGTAAATGGATATATAGTTTAGTCAACAGCGTAGTCAGTTATTTTTTCTTTGCACTTATTACAATTATTAAGAAAAGGATCATTTTATATCACTGGGACAGTTTTTTTTTTTTTTTTTTTTTTTTTTAAACCTTTCAACAAAATCTTATTTTGGATTATTGTGTCTATATTATTTGCTTTCCCCAAAATGTTTTGTGGTAACACTGCTAATAATTATTTATTTATTTATTTTTTTTTTTAAATGTCTACAGCAGGCATCCAAGAGTTGTATCCCACTTACACACGCCAAAATGCCCTCACCAATAATTTTGGCAACCCACGTCTGCCACCATACCCACACCCTATACCAATCTACCCACTTGCTCAGGTCAAGCAGCCAACTGCTAGCCTGTCTGGTATTACGACAACTGTCACTGGTGCTAGGAGCATAAACCCTACATCCCAGTCAGCAATGGCAGTCACTGACCAACCTGTGTCAGCCGTTGCTTGTTTTGCAAGTCCAAGATGTTGTGTTGGATTCACTCCTCCCATTCCAATTGAGAGACGAGGTCAGTGAGTACTAAATTTTTTCTCAGATTTTTTTTTTTTTTTTTTTTTTGTCCTTTAAAACAATATGTATATATATATATTACTTACATTATTCACATTATTCAGAATGTTATCCTCATCTTCATTGCCATATTCACAACGTTTCAGCCATTGTACACTCTGACCTTCAAGTGATTGGAATTTCAAATCGAACCATTTAATTTGTCCACTGAAGTAGATTGTTCTAGTTCCACATGCCATGCCTCTTCCAAATGTCTCATTTATTTCCATTTAACTCAACTCTTCAAGTTTGGTTCACCACTGTTGTGGCCTGGTTTTGAACTCGCAACTCTTTGTCTAGTCACTGGATCTAAACAACATCTTTATCCACTGGGCCATTGAAATTCCAATCACCTGAAGAAGGCCGGAGCGTAAACTGCCAAAAAGTTGTGAATATGGCAATAAAGATGAGGATAACAGTCCAAATAATGTAAATAATGTAAGTAATCATAATACCTCATCTCTGAGATATAGGCAGATATTTGTGTGTGTGTATATATATATATATATATATCTCATCTTTTCCCATTGCCATTAATTTCTGAAAGTGTAGAATGCTTAATCTATACATTTCTTAACTGGAAGAAAAAAAGACCTTGCCCAATTTTAACAAATGTCTTCAAAAAACAGTTTGTTAAAAGAAGAGTCTTTCTCTAGACACTGCTATTTTCCTGGCCCTTTTTATTATTTTAAAAGCTATTTTTAAATTTTATTAAAACCAAAAAATATGAAACTGGATTTATGCATTGTCTTTTTTTCTTAAGAATTGACAACAAAAGAATTAAACACTATATCTGTCTATATTTCTGAGATGAGTTATTTGAACTACAGGGTGCCCCACAAAAAAACAGGAAATTTTAGATTTACTATATGATGAAAGAAAAAAAGTTAACTAACATAAAAAAAAATTAACTTTATATTTTACTATATGAATGAACTAAAATATTAACTAACATAGATTTTTAACCGCTTGTTATTCCAAGATGCTACACTTATCAAATTTTCAACATGAGGTGATTGTTCTATTTAAGAAAGAACATCCAACTTGGTGAATGAAAAAAGT
Organism: Acanthosepion lycidas; assembly: GCA_963932145.1. NCBI lineage: Eukaryota > Metazoa > Mollusca > Cephalopoda > Sepiida > Sepiidae > Acanthosepion > Acanthosepion lycidas. The sequence continues at coordinate 1,400,478 of OZ010575.1, forward strand.
TCTTTAGTTTGAACACCACACTTGTATTTTTGTTCTGTTTTAAGCTACTAAATTTTCATTCTTTGCTTTTGTTTCAAATAACAGTAACAAAAATTCCAACAATTAAATAAAATGTACCAAATTTCCTGTCTTTTTTTGTGGGGGACCATGTATTAATACATTAAAAATATCTGAACAAGAAAATTTAAACACATGACAAATAACTATAATTATAAATTTTGGAAAACTGCATTTTCTGAGCAGTTCATTCGCTTTTGAAAAATGAATTCAATAAAAGTGAAAATTGAAAGCTGAATAAAAAAAAATGTATTAATCCAGTTTCATATGTTTGGGTTTTATTGAAATTCTAAAAATAACTTTTTAAAATCATAAAAATTGCTGAGGGCATATACAGTTTTAGCATTTTGACAAACATTTCTTTTGTACAGAGCTGGAGGTACATTTGTAAAACTCTGCCAAAAATCTATTTAATTATAATTTTTTTTTTAAACAGAAACATTCTGGAAATTTGTGTTTTAAATTACATATTCAAATAAGCACATTGGGGGACTTAACTGCATTTTATTTTTTAATGAGAATCATAAAGATTTAATGTTTTCTCTATAAATTCAATGATGTTTTGATTGCTTTTGTGTTTTGTTTCCCAGAGGGCAAGAAACCGTTTGCTTCATTATATATTGTGGGTCATGAAGGTCTTCTCACAGAATATGATCTGGAACCAAGACCCAAAGCTGCCCCAACAGACAAAATTTCAGATGACACACCTCTGGAACTTGTTGTCACTGGACAGTGTCAGTGGCATTTACAGCGGTAAGCCACACTTTTACAAACCACTGCAACATTCATCACTTTGAAATAGTTTAGTGATTTGTAGAATGTACATTCTTATGTAAATTCACCCCCTGTTAGGCTAATCACATAGATTTGGGTATAAATCTACTTTATGTATAGATCAATTATTGAATCTTGACGCAGAAATTAATTTTTGTCTGAACTTCTAAAATAAGATATTATTATATATACATGTTTATTTGTCTATTTTACCTTCGTCCAAATGAATCTGGTATCAGGAATTTTGTTCTCATGAATAGATTGATTCCTATTTTAGAACTACACATTTTAGAGCATGGAAAATACCTTTTGAGGAATCATTTAAAGTAGGGTTTGGCAACTTCTTTGTCTCTACAGGTCGGATCAAGTATAAAAAAAATGTTTTAAATACATAGCAGCCAAAAAATTAATGGGAAACTTGATGTTTTTTGTTCCTTGAAAGCTTCTCAATATTAGGCTTCAAACTGGTTGATGCCAAGAGCAAGATATTATCAAGGGGATTATCAGTTAATCTTGTTCTGAAATTGTTCTTAGTTTTCTTCAGTTTGGAAAATAATTGTACACTTTGCTAAGTGCTTCGAAACAAAGATGCCATCTTTTTTGCTTGATTCACTAAGTTGGTATTCTTCCCATTTGGAAAAATATATTTTGCATGGAAATCAATCAATGAAATGTCTTCAAAATGAAATTTAAATCTCAATAAGTTGCCATACTGCATATCAATCGGTTTAAGTTGAACATATCAAATGGTAGTGCAAAGAATTTAAACTGATTTGCATGCAGACAAAAGTCAGCAAAGTGTGATACAAATTATTTTCTCAAATCCTGGATTATATTCACAAATCCTTCTAAATCCCTTACTTGAAATGATGGAAAATGCACATAATTTTTATTTCAAAGTTTGTTCCCACAACTGTAGCCTTTTTTTCTAAGGCAACAATATGGTTATACATTTCATTTATGAGTTGAGTTTTTGTCAGATGCCCAGAAATTGCTGTCGCTTTCTGTCAGCAGTACCTCTCGTCTTGCCGAAGCCTAGAAGAGCCGTGCTCTCCCACGTCCACTCGCCTGGTTTTTAATGGTAGCGTTGTTCTCTTATGCAAATAAGTCTGCTGCATAAAAATGGCAGTAGGTGTACGCATGCGCAACCAACTCGCAGAGAATGGTTCGATACACGAGGCAGCGAATTCGCTTTGCTCCTGGTAAGTCACTGTCACGTCTATTACACTCCCCCCTGATCGTATGATCACATAAGTGACAGTGAGGGGCTGGTCGTTTCACCCTTGCACTCCTTCGCGGTGGTATAACCATGTCTTCCTCCCCGGCTGAATCATCAGATGTGTCCTGGTCTGAATCATATTCCGGGGGATCAATAAGGGTCAAGTCTACCTCTTTCTCGCTTTCAGATGAGGTGTCGCTGCTGCTTGCACTGGAGCTTGGTTCTTGCCATTCATGACTTCCTGACGTTGTGTCACCGCCATCATCCGCTGGTAACAATGAAGTGAGCTGTGGACGTACATCTCCCACGTGCCGCGGTAGTCCATCAATGACTACCGACTGTGGACTGTTTATCCCCGTGACACGACCTTTCACAAACTTTAACATGCAGCGTCCATGCGGATTTTTTACCCAAACTGCGTCTCCTTCTTTATACCGAGTCGAAGTCGCCTGGTTAGGCGAGGGCACAACATCAATTCCTTTTATTCGAATTTTGTACGAATGCAGCAGATTGGCGGATGCAGAAGAGAGAGACACATCATCCCTGGGTGTGATGTTATACCAATACACGGCCTCCATAATAGAGCAGCTCTTTCGCGCAGCAATCCGTTTGATTGTCCGATGACACCTCTCTACAATACCACTTCCAGATGGTTTGTATGCGCAGCGCGGTCGGAATCGGACGCCCCATTCTTCTGTGAATTGTTTGAATTGCTGACTGCGGAATGCAGTGTCATCATCATCCAGGATCTCCACTGGGGCACCACGTTCGAAAAACACAGACTCCAATTGCCGGATTACGTGTGCAGCATCTTGCCGAACTAGCGGCCGCCAGATCGAAAACTGTGTGGGGCTGCAATCGATCAGTCAAAAAATGGCGACCGTTATAGTGTGTGATGTCCATTCCCAGACGGCTCCATGTTTCACGCACACTGAGCTCTCCCTTCTGCCATTGCACAGAAGCTGGATCTATTGACTGACACTGTTCACAACTCTGAACGACCGATCTCACTGCTGCTTTCGACATGGATGGGCTGATCCTACGTGCGAAATATAGTGTCCGTTTAACTCCAGTGTGACCGCTGTGTCGATGAATCTCAGTTAACTGAGCAGGGCTCGGGTTTCCTACGGCAAAAGCACATACTGGTTGAACAGGTTCGAGTTCCTTCACATTGTTGAAACACCTCTGGGGAACTCTAGTCAGCAAGTCAGCTCGGTTCTGGTCGGATCTAACTAGCGCTATGTCAACCGAAAGGTTATACTCTTTCACAAGAGAAGTTAGAGTTTTAAGTCGTCGCCTTATGAGCATCTCGCTAGCGGCCTTGGTGTTCAGCTGAGACTTTCCTGTAAGGGCATTAGTCACCCAATGGTACATGCAGAGGGAGTCTGTGTTCACGTGTAATACCGTAGCCTGCCATTTTAGCGCGAGGTTGATTCCCTTCAGCACAGCATCCAGTTCAGCCACATTGATATGCTGGGTGTTTTTTATCGGCCGTAGCCAGCATGTGTCCTCGATGATGGCTCCCTTAGCTTCGAGCGCTACTCCTACAGCCAGCGGACTCATGTCCACCCACATGTCTAGCTCCTTCGTATTCATGCACCATTCTCCCTGTGCCCAGGCAAGGGTGTCCGTTATCATACGTTCCAGGAGAGCATCACAAATTTTGTCGTCCCAGTTTTGCGTTACGGCAGTGGCTCGACGTTTGATGACGCCTCTCGCCACTCGCAACCATGCACACACAGGGAAGTGTCCCACCAGCCGGCCACACATGGAGAAAATACCTCTCTGTGTCATAGTCATAGGGCTGGTTACCATTCTACTTCCTCGTCGCCATCACAGTCGACCCTGTTCCTTCCATACTTCTAGCCCCAGCACTCTGGCTCTGTCCTGTAACTTCTCTGGATCCTTGCTCGTCAGTCCGTAGAGCTTGAGATGTTTCCTCACAGATTCCGCCGACGCCACATCCTCGTTGATATATATATCGTCAATATATGCTGACGTTGCTCTATTTATAGTTTCATTCTGTGCTAACACAGCCTTGAGCACAGCTCGCATTATCAGAGGCACCACATTCAGGCCGAACCCCAGCCTGGTCAAACAATATCATCTTCCCTTTAAACATAACTGTTTGATATGGCCACAGGGATTTTTCAACACGGATCTGTAGATATGCTTTCCTGAGGTCCAGAATGGACACGTTCACACCCTGCTGTCTCCAGTCTCGCAGTTTTTCTGCGCAAACATCCGCAGCACCTGTGAATGTTTCAACGTAGGTATTCAGTTCCCGATAGTCCATCACAGGACGCACCTTATGCTTGTTGGTCTGCAGCACGGCCATCAGTGGTATCAGTCCCTTGGGTGGGCCAAACTCCTTGTTACTGTACGGCACCAACCAACCATTGTCCATCCATGTTTGTAATTCATGCTCGTACTTCTCTCTCATCTCGCTGGATACTGGATATTCAGAGATCCGATTCTGAAGTTTCCGTGGTGCATGACCTGCCGACCACTTCCAGGCTGCGACCCAAACTCCCTGCCGTTCATTGAATTTCGCACTGAAATCGGCTTCGCTGATATGAATCGCTGCACAGACGGACCATGGTTTTTCAAATTCCACGCTTCCATGCTGCATGATGCAAACTCCACCGAGTGCCTTAATGGCGTTGATGCCAAGCAACAGGTTGAAATCCAGGGGCTTCCCTCGCATAACCAGCACATTGATTGTAGCAGTATTACCGGTTGCTGTGCAAATTCTGACATTGCCCCTTCCACAGCAAGCCTGCGTAGCTCCGGTTAATGTAGATACCGCTATACCCTGCTTCGACCAAGACTGACATAAACTCGCGCTCAAGATTGACCGTGAGCACCCAGAGTCAAGGAGGGCCGAACATGGTGTGCCGTCAACACACACAGTAATGATGGGTAGCACTGAGTTTACTTGCTGTTTGGGGAGTGGACCGGCACTGAAGTCTCGTCCCCGCCTCCATTTCCCGGACAATTTTTGGCCAGATGACCGGTCTTGTTGCATTGATAGCAATGCACGTTAGTTGCCCTTCGCCTCTTCATGCAGTCCCTCGCGAAGTGATTGGGCCCATTACATTCATAGCATGTGACAAGTGGGCCCATGTCTGAGGAAGATCAAGGAGTCTGGGAGGGCTGCACCGCAGCGACAACTGGTTCCCTCTCTGCTGTCTCGTCCTTTATGATTGCCCGAGCTCGGGCCAATAGCTCCTCGAGAGGCATATCATCCGCCCTGGCCAAGGACCGCAGGAGCCTTTTCACAGGATCAGGAAGCCCCCGCACGAACACGCATGCCATCGCACTGTTTGGCACTCCTCCAAAAAGGACGGACAGCTTCCGTAGATTGGCCAGATATACATCTACGGTCTCACCCAGACACAATACACGTGCCTCAAATTTTTCGTACGCCGTGAATTCATCCGGGGCAAATGCTGTCATCAATGATCCCTTGATTCGAGCCACGTCCGATTTCTCTTCCGTAGATAGTTGCTGGTAAACCACGAATGCTCCCCTGGTTAAGCGAAGAGGGATGACACGATCAAGCCGTTTTACTCCTGATAGGTCGCACACCAATTCCAACTTCTCGAGCCATTCAACCACAGATCCAGTCCCGTCAAACTCTGGAATAATTTTTAAATCAAACCGGCCATCCATATTAGCCGAAATAGCTTATCGGATGCCCAGAAATTGCTATCGCTTTCTGTCAGCAATACATCTCGTCTCGCCGAAGCCTAGAAGAGCCGTGCCCTCCCACGTCCACTCGCCTGGATTTTAATGGTAGTGTTGTTCTCTTATGCAAATAAGTCTGCTGCATAAAAATGGCAGTAGGCGACACGCGAGGCAGCGAATTCGCTTTGCTCCTGGTAGGTCACTGTCACTTCTATTACAGTTTTATCTTGAAGTTGAACGTTATTTAAATGAATCACAATATCCACGTTAATTGCCAAAGTTGCAAGCCAATCAGGATCTTGTAAATGTGAACTATCCACATGTTTGCTTTCGTCACCTCTTTGTGTAAGGCAAGTCCTCTTTTTAACATTGATTCTCGGTGAAGTCAGCGTACATCACAGAAATAAGCAAGGTCACCATATTCTGCTGCTGTATCTAGCAAAAACTGTTTAAATTGATGATTTAATCCACGAGATAGCATCAGATTCACATCCTTCCAAACAATATCCATAACCTTCTTAAATTTCAAAGACTTTGCACCTAATGTCTCTTGATGGATAATGCAATTAATTTTAACATGTTTATGTGTGATTTCAAGGCTTTCTATATATTCTTGCAGTAGTGCATCAGAGCTTTTTTTTTTTTTTTTTTTTTTTTTTATTTTTTTTATTTTGTCCTACCATTGCTGGGGCACATTCAGTTTTGATGCCAATTAACTTAAAAAAATAAAACTTCATTTCTGATATCATTTTCAACAAATTTTCAAAGATGTCTGCTCCAATTACAGTTTCCTTCATAGGAATTAACTGAATAAATTCTTTAAATATCTGAAAAGTTGAAGTCACTCACCACCCAATGACATCAAATTGTGCAGTGTCATTTAAGTTTATACTCTCATCGACTCCAATTGAAACGTATTGTAATTTACTGCAGGCATTGATTAATTGATTTTTAACACCTGCTGTCATTTCTTCAACCTGCTGTATGACCATCCTTGGAGACAGGCTGATAGTTTCAAATAAAGACATTTTTTCTGGACAAACAATATCCAACACTGCCAGTAAGCATTCTTTAAAAAAAATTACCATCTGTAAAGGCTTTCAGCTTTTCAGCAAAGGGTCTTGAGATTTCATAGCTGGCATTTTTGCCATCTCTATTTTTAAAAAATGACGTTTGTTTTTCAAAACTAGACCACTCAACTTCATCTTTCCTTGCTTGTCCAGTAAATTTCCTAAAATTTTCACAATGGCGTGTCTCATAATGTCTTCTGATATTTGCTCCCTTATTCACGGCAATGCTTTCTAGACATACGAGACAAACCAAGTTTCTACTGTGTTCGATAAAGAAGTAATCTAATGTCAAAGTATATTTGGAAAATTTGGCATTCAGCATCTACATTTCTTTGTTTTGTATTCATTGTCAACAATTTTTTTTTCCTACAAATAAAATTAAAATTTAGATTAAAAATAAAACTATTACAATTCTGTAAAACAATAAAGAGCCAAATTAGAAGAACACAGAGCCAAATTATACAAAGATTTTATTGATGGTACAAAATTTTATGACCACCATGAAATACAAAATTTGTATTTATTACTAATGAAAATAATTAAAAGATAAAATTGAAAAACGAGCTAGCTAACCGGCTTTAAACCTCATTCAGCAAAGCTAAATTGAGGTTAATAAAGATAGAATTATCAATATGTAGCGAAGAAAACAGCGACTTACCTCGTCAAACCAAGCGACAGCGTGTCACGTGTATTCTACGATGGAAAAAGTGGCGAAAAAGAAAATTACTTACCAAACAAAAGGACACATATTCCGCATAACATGCTGAAAAATGGAATATTTGAATTAAAAAACAAGTCCGTCACAAGAGTCACTATAAAAGTATTTTGATATGCAATTACTGAACATCCTATCCCAGCTGTCGATGAATGAAAAAAATAGGTTCTGCCGATAAAAGCAGTTGGTGTTCTTGATTCAAGAGCGGAAAATTCAGGCATTTTTGGCTACAGCGTTTGTTAAAGAGTGAGTTATTTTCTGACTGGTTACACGCATTGTGATTTGAGATAGTACCGGCGAATCGAGTTTTCAGCATTTCTTTCTGCCCTCGATATTCGAGTCTGGACTGAGTGATTTTTCTTTGTGTTGTGGAAGTAATCTGCGACAGCTACTTCCTTTGCTTTCAGAACGCTTACAAGCTATTTCGGCAGTATGACGGATAAGACATTTGACGTCAAGTTAATACCCGAGTTTGATGGGTCAGTGACCAGACAAGCAGTTACTGAATGGATTGGGAAGGCAGAACTTGTTTGTGACCTGTGTGGGATTAAAAAGGTTAAAATGTTCTTCCTCTGAGGTTGACGGGCGGAGCATTTGCTGTTTACCAACAGTTAAACTCGGAGCAAAAATCAGATGTCGAGCAGATAAAACGAGTCTTGCGGATTGCCTTTGCGCTGGATCGTTTCTTGGCTTACGAGCAGTTTGTGGAACGTCAACTGTACCCGGATGAATCCGTTGACGTGTTTCTAGCTGACTTGAAGAAGCTAGCAGGTTTTTTTGGTGGGATATCCGAGCAAGGACTAGCATGTGCTTTCATAGCAGGGTTACCAGCGCACGTCAAGCAACTACTGCGCGTGTCTTCCAGGATGGAAGACATGAATACAAACCAACTGTTGGACTGAGCTCGAGCCATAATGAAAGATCAAAATGCAACTGAGGAAATGGTTGCAGCTACCATTTTACCAGGCGGAGCTGATAAACCTCCATATATTAAACGTCGGGAGGGTATGCAATGCTATCAATGCTCTGGGTGGAATCACTTTTCCAGGGACTGCCTGGTTCGACGAGAAGATGCCCACCAGCCACACAGGTCATGTGCAACAATGCACCGGTGTCAAGAATTAGGCCACATTACTTCATCGTGTCTGGAAAAAGAGGAAGGGGACAAGACGTCAGCGCCAGTCTCTTCCCTAAGCGAGTTATGAATGAGGTGCTACCTGTCTTGGGTATTTACGTGGACGGAATTAAGAGAGTGGCACTGGTGGACACTGGCTGCTCACAGACACTTGTGAGTAAGTCAGCCTGTCAATCCTGGCGGGAGACAGAGGTGGACGTACTCACCATAAACGGAAATACTCTCAAATGTTGCGGAGTTGGCAGTATCAAGCTTGACGTGGACAACGCAAACCCCCTTAAGATCGAAGTCTTGGTAGTGGATGGAGAGCTATTGGGTTTTGACTTGTTGCTTGGGTTTGACGCCATTAAAAAGTTGGGCGGAATCCAAATAACAGAGAGTGGCGATGTACGGTTTCCCAAGCGTGGGATAGTCTGTTGTGCCGCCATTAAAAGGGAAGAACCTAATTTCTGTGCCGAATTTGACCCAAGCCAAAAGATATGGGTCACATCATGGAAGTGGTCTAATGGTCGATCACTGGAGAGTTTGCGAAATCGGGTGCCCGAGTACCCAATACCAAAGGGAGTCAAAGAGTAATACGACTGTGAGCTGCAGACCTGGCTTGATAACGGTTGGTTGCAGCCTTATCCTGAAAAGGAACTCGGTCCTCCAAAAGGTTTAATTCCGTTGATGGCGGTGGTGCAGAAAAACAAAAATAAAGTGTGGCCAGTATTAGACTATCGAGAGCTGAATGAGTGTCTCGACGCACACGCAGCCAATGCTGACATGTGCGCACAGAAACTGAGGGAGTGGTGTAAAAAAGGACCGGAAGTCGCTATCCTTGACCTTCCGGCAGGCTTATTTGCAAGTACATATCCATGAGTCACTTTGGCCCTTTCAAACTGTAATCTTCAAGGGGCGAAGATATTGCTTGATCGAATGGGTTTTGAGTTGAATGTTGCACCAGCCATAATGAAGGCCATTGTGGACGCCGCGTTATGCAAAAAATGAGTCAGTTCGACGCGCAACCTCATCATATATCGATGATATTTATGTTGATGAGAGCATGATTTCAGCAGCTCGTGTGAAAGAGCACTTGGCTACGTTTGGTTTGACATGTAAGGATCCGGAGCGGTTACGGGACGGCACACGTGTGTTGGGCTTGCACGTCGCAGAAGATAACAACACGCTTAAGTGGACACGTGAAAATGGCATTCCATCAGTTCCTGAGGTCCTGACACAATGTAACATCTTCTGGTGGGTAACATTCCTGTATGTGGGTGGCTTCGAGTTGCGGCATCATTTGTAAAATGCAGGACAGTATTGATCACATCTGGTTGGGACGACGAAGTGACAGATGCTCCCCTTAAAAACATGATTGAGGACATAGCGGAAAGAATATGCCAGAATGACCCTGCACACGGTAAGTGGTGCACAAGGGGACATGCTTATGAGGTATGGGTCGATGCAAGTTCTCTCGCCACAGGGGTTTCGTTGGAGATTGACGGAAGCGTTGTAGAAGACGCATGTTGGCTGCGACCTGTGAAGGATGCCCAACATATCAATTTATCAGAATTCAATGCTTTTCTGAAGGGTGTCAATTTAGCATTACAGTGGCACGCAACGGAGCTACACTTCTTCACGGACTCCGCGTGTGTGCACTGGTGGGTATCAAACATGCTCACTGGCAAAGCCAGAATACGAACTAAGGCGGCAAGTGAGATGCTGATCCGGAGACGTTTGAGTACTCTTGAAAAGTTGATACAAGAGTATAACTTATTGATCACGATAAGATTAGTAACGTTGAGTGAGAATCTAGCGGATAAGCTCACCAGAGTACCGCAATGATGGTATGATATGATAAAGAAGGAAACCGAACCAACACGCCCAATATGCACTTCCATGGTGAACGAAACCTCTCCTGATCAGATACGTGCCATACATTGCCAGAGTGGACACCCTGGCGTCAGGCGGACGCTATATTTTGTAAGATGAATCTACCAAGGGGGCCGTCAAGGCAGTGGTCAGAAAATGTAAAGAATGCCAGTCAATTGACCCAGCCTCGAGTTGTTGGCCTCGTGGCAACCTAAGTGTGACTGAAAACTGGATCCGCTTAGGAATGGACATTACACATTACGGTGGGCAACACTACCTTACATTAATGGATTGCGGCCCTAGTAGATTTGCGATATGGCGATGCCTGCTTCAACAAGACTCAAGAAGCGTCATTCGGCAGTTAGAAAGTATTTTTTTTGAACAAGGCCCACTATCAGAAATCCTGACCGACAATGATACTGCATTTTGCAGTAAGTCCTTTAAAGATTTCCTGGATGACTGGGGAGTCCAACTTCATTTTCGCTGTGCCTATGTTCCTGCAGGAAACGGTATAGTGGAAAGATCTCATCGGAGTATAAAGCGAATTGCAGCAAGAAAGCAGTGTTCGATAATGGAGGCAGTATACTGGCATAATATCACACCGAAGGATGATATATCGTCGACTAGTGCGCCTGCCAATATGATTCACTGTTACCAACTGAAAGTGAAGGGAATTACTACATTACCACCTGATCATTGTAGGTATCACAATATATACAAAGTTGGGAACAGAGTATGGGTGAAAGCTCCCCATGGCCGGTGTACCTCCAGGTATCAACTGGGTCATGTGACGGACATTGTAAGTCCACAAACAGTACTAGTTGTCGGGATGCCATGTCATGTAAAAGATCTTCGCCTTTTTGTTGATTCTGATACATCGCCGAGCGAATCCAATGATGATTCATCATCTGACAGTGAGCAGATAATTGAGATCTGCGAATCCGATGCTTCCACAGACACAGAACTTCTGGAAACTCGAGATACGTCTGATGACTCCTCAGAAGACGACTCTCTGACACGCGTAAGGGAAATAGTGCCATTACGACGAAGCACCAGAATAAAGAGACCTGCTCCAGGTTGTTCGATTTGTGATGGTGAGATCAGGGGGGAGTGTAGCAAAGAAAACGGCGACTTACCTCGTCAAACCAAGCGACAGCGCGTCACGTGTATTCTACGATGGAAAAAGTGGCGAAAAAGAAAATTACTTACCAAACAAAAGGACATGTATTCTGCATAACATGCTGAAAAATGGAATATTTGAGTCGCAAGAGTCACTATAAAAGTATTTTGATATGCAAATTACTATCCCAGCTGTCGACGAATGAAAAAAAATAGGTTCCGCCAATAAAAGCAGTTGGTGTTCTTCATTTGAGAGCAGAAAATTTAGGCATTATTGGCTACGGCATTTGTTAGTGAGTAAGTTATTTTTCTGACTGGTTACACACATTGTGATTTGAGATAGTACCGACGAATCGAGTTTTCAGCATTTCTTTCTGCCCCCGATATTCGAGTCTGGACTTACAGTGATTTTTCTTTGTGTTGTGGAAGTAATCTGCAACAAATGCTTCCTTTGCTTTCAGAATGCTTACACAATAAAAGCAGATGGACAATATGCATGGAAAAAAAAATACTTGAATGGAAATTAATTGGAGGCCTAGTACAAAATTCTTCTGTTTGCATAACAAATTTCTCATGGATAAAATGTATATTGCCTCCAATATTTTTAAGTGGAAATTTGAGTAGGACTTACTAAGAATGGAAAATGAGTCGACACTGAAATTAGTGGCACAATTATGGTTATTTATTAGGTGATCTGCGATGGAAGACCCAGATGTGTTGTTCAGAATGATTTCAGATAAAATACATGGTGGTTAATTTTATAAATGTTTAAACAAATTAATCATTGTTTAAAAGGAATAATTTGTTTTTTACTAATTTTACATGTGAATAATTTGATTTTTTTTTTTTTTTTTTTTTTTTTTTTAATGACAGGCCTTTTATTGTATTCAAAAGGCTCATTTCTCATATTACAATTGATATAATGCCAGTTGGTTATGACTAATAACTTAGCTATAACTTGTATATGTTATTATTTTTGTGTTGTATGAGTGAAAATGATGTGCGGAGTCCTGTGTATACAATGCATTTTTAATCGTGTTTGCTGCCGATGTTCACATCCAGTTGGTGGTGGACATTAGGTAGGTTGAATCAGAAGAAGATTTGTGGAAGTACGTAACAGCAGGCCTTTTATTGTATTTGAAATCTTTGTCTGTCATATTACAATAAATTTAAATTTTAAATAAACACCAAGGTTGAACAAAAAGATTCATACAGAAATTCATTCACTTCAGCTGGTTGGAAAATCACAATTTTCTGTTTACTTGTAGGCACTGATACACAATATTCAACTCGGTTTGAGTCAAGTCAAATTTTTAAATGAAAAATGATGCAAGTCAAGTTAATGTCGAGTCATGATTCAACTCAAGTTGACTCTCAAGCCAATTAATTTAAAATTTATTTACAATATTTTAAGAATGGAAAGACAGAAATATTTATTGCAAAGCAACCATATGATCAAATAATTTTAAATTGGACCTAAAATTGTTTCTTCTTTTATTCTCTTTGGTTTTATGTTATTCCTGTATAGACTGAAGCACAAAATAGCCTGACAATATGTTTACAGTCAAGCTACTGGTCAGGAGTCAAAATTGAACATAGACTTTTCGAACAAGAATGGACCAAATTTTCAAGTAAATTTTGGTGTCAAACTGGACTGGTTCAGTCCAACTTCAACCTCTGGTCATGACCCACCTTGACTCATAAGTCTAATGAGTTGAGTCAACATATTGGGTATCAGTTCTTGTGGGCCATTTAAAATCCCTTTGCAGGCCAGATCCAGCCCACAGGCCATAGGTTTCCAACCCCTGATTTAAAGCCCTTCTCAAGCATGAAAGATTCAACAGGGTTTCTCATTCATTATTTACTTTGCAACATAACATTCTTGATAGGAAAGGTGTTGTAATGTATGGCAAGAGTGTGTTGTGGTTGGGGGGGAAACAATGGTTGCTCTCAAACCAACTACAGGGGTAACAGGTAGAGAGGAGAAAGAGACGAGGTAACAAAAATGAACTGCTTCAGGAACAGAAGCAACTTTAGAAACAAAAATGCCCACATGACCAACTTCACAAGACATCATGTCTTGCTAACTAATGGTTTTCCTGTTGATTTTATTGGCATGAGGCATCTTACAAAACTCGGATCCTGACCAATTGCAGAGGCCCATATCTAGACTTGCTGTCCTGCTGCTAACCCAATGTAACTGGAAAATCTTCAAGCTTTTGTGTGATTATTACAGTGGAAAATGACATTTTCCCAATGAGTCTACAGAGATCTTTTCTTGAGTAAGTAATCAGTCACACTAAATCTGTTCAAGTCAGTGCTGGAAAAAAAATAGATGATTATGTAGACACTTAATCCCTGCTTTCCTGTGGACGAATGAGATTTGTCTGAGAGGCTGTTGGATTATTGCACTTGACTAAAACAGGCAGCATGATATTTGAAAGGCTCGCTCTCTTTCCCTTTTGATTTTGGAGCAACATTATCTGTTCTTTGGAAAACATGTGGCATGTAAGAACTTCAAAGACATCAACTGAAGATGGTGTTGAATTATCAATAACTTCGATGATGAAATTCATTCTTACATTTATTAACTGTTCTTTGTTTAAATTCTATTTCTGGTTTCTTTTTTACCAAGGCTCACATGAATCTGAAAAATCATGTTTGTGGGACAAATTATGCCAGGCTTAAGGTTGTGAATTTTGACTTCAATACTGAACTCCACAAAATACACAAGTTAATGGAATGTTCTTATGCACATATTTCAACTTCATAAAGTAGTCATGTGTGTTGTGGTTTAATAGATAATGACTTGGAACGAGAGATCCGAGAGGCGAGTTCAGTTCATTACAATCACTATTACATAAATACCTGTTGGAAAGGTATGAATCCATCTCGGAGAAAAAGGGGGAGAAAAAGAAAGCAACATTTACATGCTATGGGATCACCTTTCAGTCCACTTTACCTAATTTTTATATGATTCAATTAGAAAGCAAAATTTTTTTTTTTCTAACCTATGATACATGTTTGATATATTGATGAAGAACCTACACGAAACAAAAGAAAAACTGCAGAAGGAGCTTTTTATCTTGATATTTGATTGTCTTTGTTTTTTAAGGTCCAAGTCATCTCCTGAATTACTACCCCCACTGGCTAACAACAACCCTTTGATTTTAGGTACAACGGCTGTGCTAACCCAGCAACCAACTCTTCAGACAGGTAAGAATTAAGACAATTAAGAATAACACTGTATAGAATTTATTTTTTTTGCATGGATATGTAGGTTTATGATCATTATAATAACATTTACATGCAAACATGTATAGCTATGGGATCACCTCTCAGTCCTACTTTATTGCATGGTTTACTTAGAAAGCAATTTTTTTTTTTTTTTTTTTTTTCAAATCTATGTATCTGTTTGATATATTAATGAAAAACCTACAGATAAGAATTTAGACAATTAAAAGTAACACTGTATAGAATTTAAAAATTTTTTTTTTGCATGGATGTGTAAGTTCTAAATTCTGCATGTTTCTAGACTCCCACCTTCAGCAGGTGCCTAAAAACTACGCAATACTAAACCATATATATTTTAATGTCTTTTTTTTTCCTTCTCTTTTCCCATACATACATACATACATACATACATACCTAAGATAAAGTTTAATCTATAAATTAGGTACAATAAGAGATTAATAACAATGGTTAATCAGAAAGAAAGAACAATTATAATAATAGTATATAATAATATACATGTTAATTGCCTAGGATTCGTGTAGCTTCTGTATGTCTGAAAATAATTTAAGAATGTCTTATTAAATTAATTTTGATAACACTATACTTGTGTATAAGCCTACTTCATGTATATAGTGCATCCCCGCCTTATTTTCGTGAAAAACCTGATATTTTTTATATAGTTTGTGTATAATGCAACTCCAGCTACTGTAGCCAAATATTGCAGTACTGGACATCATCCTAGTACATATAGCAAATAAATTGTCATCATTTTTTTTTTTTTTTTTTTTTTTTTTTTTACATTGTATGATTTCTTTGAATAACAAACGTATTGGCTACCCAGAACTAAGAATGTAAACACTCATTTTTTGTCTTCTAGATGAACCTAACAACAATTTAGATCATAACAACTCCAGAATATTTAAAAAAAAAAAAAGTTAAGATTTGATGCCCATCCAGAGATTTAACGAATCATTCGATTACCAAGAGAATCCTCAGTTGCCCATTTCTGTAATTCTCAGGGATTCAAGAGCAAAACTGTTATTTGTAAAAATATGGCTCCCCAGCAGTTCTCATCATGCACAACCTCCCCTTGAAATTATTCATTTGGTTAAACTACAGAACCATTGAACAGAATGGTGTGTGTAGTTGTTCTGAGGTTCTCACCAGTGAGGAGTTCAACTGATAGAGACAGTAACTGCAGTGAGTTTTAATCAGCTGCAGGTGAAATATTCATTTGGGACTCAACCACTGGCAGTGATGACACTTACTGTATATACTTGTGTATAAGCTGACTTCTAATTTTTCATATAATGTGACCACCAATTTCTGAGCAATGCTAGAAGGCTTATCGTAGTCAAATATTACAGTCCTATATAAGCAAATATGGGTTTGTATGAGTCCAAGGATTAAATATTTTTCCTCTTCCCCTCCCACTTTTTCCCTTCCAACTTTTTCCTTTCTCCTCCCCCTTACACCTTTCATTCTCTTTTCCTATGGTCATATAAATTGGTGGAATATACTAGATTGTTCATTCTTCTACTTGCCTGAGGAGACCTTGCATTTGAAACCTGTGTAGTAAGGTAGACTACATTTTAATGTTTTCATATATATATATATATATATATATATATATCCTTAAACAACTCGTATCCCCTGTGTTTACATGAAAAGCTGCATATTATAAAGTTTCCTAAGAATAAAGTTCTCCTAAATCAGAGAAATGAATTAACAATAATTTGTAGGCATTGTATAATGTTTACCCTAAAATATAGTTAAAAGAATTTTTCATAAAAAATCCACGCATTAAAATTATGTATTCATTATTGTATTAATATATAATGGTCCACATAATATTTAATTCTTTGATTTTTCAACTTTAATAATGCCATGTTCTATTGCCCATTCAATGTACATATTGCATTTTAGTGTCAATATATTTTTTAAAAAATGTTTTAGCTAAACTATCAGCCCCTTTAAGACTGTTCTGTAGTATTAAAAAAATTTTATAAAAAATCTTGAAATTTCTTATAAATAACCATTTGAAAAATATAAATCTGTGTCTACTTCAAAGTATCTAAACCTTAGATTAGCAACAGTATCTCAACATGAGGAAATAACCCTCCCACCCCTACATTCTGACCTTATTTTTCATTTTTCTATTTTAGCTGTAATCTGTCTTCTGATTGGTTAATCAAGACATGCCCACAATTGTTATTTTTAATTTAGGAATTTTGATTCCCCACCACCCTTTTTAACTTTCAAATATACTACCAAGTAAATCATTTTCATCATGTTATCTAATATTGCGTGATGAGGGACAATTTTAAAGTCCCACAACATAAAGTTTTGTGTAGCAATGTAAAATTATAAAAAAAGAATATATATATACTGCATATTTTTGTTTGTAATATTTTGTAATACTTGTTCACAATATCTTTTATATAGTAATATATACAATATGTAAACCACATTAACAGAAATAAACTATTTTTAAAAGTTTTTTTTTTTTGAAGTTTTTATTATTAATGGGAATCCAATGAACGAGCAGTTTTGAAACAGCTAAATATCTTCTTTGCATTATAGGAGTTATTGGTTCGGACTTTGTGATATCATTTGCAGCTGTGTGCCATTGGAAATTGCTTGGTGTGCCACGTGTGGCACATCCTTGTGATAGACCATTGATTGCTCTTATGAATTGTATCCTCACAGTGCTCTAGTCTTGTGCTCTTGTGCCAGTGTATGTTAAGCTATTAGAGAGGAGGAAGTTATGTCATTTTTTTTTATTTTTATTTTTTTTTTAATTGAAGACATTGAACACATTTTTTTTTTTTTTTTTTTTTTTTTACTTCTCCTTTGTCAGACTATGTTGAGCCTTGCCAAGTCACGCGACATGATTCCAGAGATAGTCTCTCGTCTGAACATAGCAGTAAGGAAGATACGGATGAAAGATGGTTGCCACAGGTAAAGGAAGAAATAAATGATAAATTTATTCTATTTGTTTTGGTGCTTGCACATGTCCTTGGGGTTTTGTTCTTTTCCTTTATTTGACCTTCTTAACTACTTGGTCATAGATTTCATCAGTCAACAGGTTTTAAAAGAAAAATGCTGACATGATATAAAAATCTCAAATGTAAATTTTGACAGTTTTAACCCAGTAATATCATAAAATCTATTAACTAGCTTAAAAGCAATTGTGCAGCATTTAAACTAGCCCCTGCAGAGGGCACTTGATTGGGCCTTCTTCACAATAGGGAGGGAGGAGTAGTTGTGATAGGCAACAATAAACTACAGAAGAACTCAAAATCAAGATCACCACATTTAAGTATTGCATTAATACCTAAGCTTACCTTTTAAAAGTTCAACGATAATTCTTCTGCCACCACTTAATTTAAAAATAATTTAATGTACGTAGGTCCTTTCTTTCTGTACAAACAATTATTTTTATTTCATGGGTAACTTTCACTGGATTTTCTAATTAATTTTGATTATTCCTAAATTTATTTCCAAGGTATAAAAATTGTTACAAAAAAATTACATAAAAAAATACTGAAAACAATCAGACTTGTGAATCAAAGACTTCAGGATTGTGGGTCTGGATCCAGCCCAGAATGTTTTTAATTTGCTCATGGAGTCAACCTCATTCTAAAATGGTATCATATATTGGGAATAAAGTATAATATATCGGAATAAAGTTGAAAAAGGCTGACACACTGACATTTGCATTTATTATATAGATTATAAAAAATTAAAATTCAGTATTTATTCATTTC
The DNA here is from genome assembly GCA_963932145.1 of Acanthosepion lycidas. Lineage (NCBI taxonomy): Eukaryota > Metazoa > Mollusca > Cephalopoda > Sepiida > Sepiidae > Acanthosepion > Acanthosepion lycidas. The sequence goes on from OZ010575.1 coordinate 1,419,115, forward strand.
AGACCAAATCTGATAATAATTATTGGTTTCTATCTACAACCCATTAATGCCAACTGTCCCAAAAATTGGACGATTGGCATTAGTGGCTTAAACTTTTATTTATTTATTTTTTTTTTTTTTTATCCTTTTCTCAAGTAATTTTCCATTTTTAAATATTTTTTTTTCATTTCATGAAAAAAAATAAAGTAAATATAATGTTTGTGTTATTTCTACTTTTAGGTGGAGATGTTAACCCATGCTGGCCCACATCGTCGGTTGTGGATGGGCCCCCAGTTTTCTTTTAAGACCTACCAAAATAGCCAATGTACGACCGTGTTGTCTTCAAGTTCATCTGCTCTTCTATCGCAGAACCCAGAATCACCAATTTGCTCCTCGGAAATAAGTGGGGAAGACATCTATGATTTACAGAGCCTTGCGTAAGCCTAGGCACCCAGTGGGGCTTATTCACTTATAAGCTAGTTAAACTCCAAAAGACACTCATTTCAGCAGGAAAAATTTAGTAAATTATGGTGGTCATCTCTGGAGCTTTGACTTCTTGTCAATTAATAAGAAGAATTATTCTATTTTTTAAAATTCTTTTTGGAAGAAAAGTGCACTGAGTGTCAACATGTCCTGTATTATGTTCTTTTTTTTAATTAGAGTGGCTTATGTAAGATCAATGTTATTACTAGTTTTGTTCTTGTGTATTATGAGTGAGTTTGAATGGTTCTCTAAATGTAAATCTCTTTTATGTTCATAGATATGGGCTTTTAGGTTTTGTGATGTCTCTCTAATATAAGTTCTTTTATATTGTAAAAAATTTATTTGATAAGTATATTTGAATTGGTGTTTATTAGATTTATTATTCTTCCTATTTATATCTCCAATTGTTTTGGATATCATGGTAAATTTTGTAGAACGAGTGTCAGAAGGTAGGATTATGAATTTTGTGTTATTAGAAGTGCTAAATCACAAAGTATATAAACTCTGTCCTTCAAACAACAGATCTATTATTTCTGTATGAATTTATGGGATGAAAAATTATCATTATTTACATTTCGACTAACCTCCCCCATCATAATTGTTATCACAAGATTTTGGCAGTTGCACCCTCCCTTCTTCTTCAGGTGTCAGTTAGTTCGGGTAACCATCTGGGAATTTCAGACTGAACTCTTTATTCAATCTTTCTTATTCTGGTCTAAGGATGATATCTTGTCCCATCTTTGTCAGTATTGCCCATTATTACTCACCCTGTTTCCACTGAATTTGGGTCTGTACTACCCGTCCTGGGGATTGAACTCACATTTACTATACAACTAAATTCACAAACCAGCACCTTAATCCATTCAGATATTATTATGTTGGTGGGTTTTTTGCCTCTAGAACTTTCCTGTTTGTTATGAAGATTTCTACAATTTATAAAGGCTTTCATTAATGAGGTTTATTTAGTTCCATGTCATGTAAAACCACAGGACAAAAAAATAAAAATTAAAAAAGGACCATCATTTGAGATTTAATAAATACTTGTCATCTATCATAGTAAAGGTTACATCATAAGAAATAGCCACCTCTTATATAAATTCTGTCTGCTGCATGCATTCATTTTATTGTGGAAAAGAAAATTTCTCTTTGTTAAAAATACTTCTTTTGAATTTGAAACCAATTCTTTTTTTGAGAAAAATATTCCTGTTGAGGGGAATATAAAAATATTTACTTATTATTCAATGAAACATCATATTAAGATACTCATCTTTGTTGTTTTTTTCATGATGTTTCAGCTAATGCACTTTTGACTTTCTTCAGGTGTATGTTGTACATTGTAACAATTGGGGCATTTTGAACAGGTTCTTTTATTTTCTCTACAGTCAGGGATGGTAAAATCCCATATATTTAGACAAGCAATATTTTAGGCCCCCAAAATTCTTTATTTTCAAATTTCAGTTTGATTTTTCTTCTGCTTACTGAATAAAATGTTGTTTTAATGTAAATTTTATTATTTTAATGAATGCTTCCTAAAATGTATGAATTTTCTTGAAATTCTTGTAAAAATTTTATTTTATTTGTGTTTTTATTTCAACAAACATTGTTAATTAAAAAAAGCAGGAAAACTTTGTAATTATCAGTTTTCATCCCTATTTTATTGATTCCATGTTAAGAATATAATTTCTCCTAAAAACTGGCTACAAGAGTTCGACAGAATTGTTCAAGCAGAAGTCCTATAATCTTTATAGAAGTAGCTGTAGTCTTACAAAAGTCATCTTGTGAAGAGCCTAATATTTTTATTAGCAACAGCTATATCCTTATAGAAGCCATCTTATTTGAGTTCAGCCATTTGCATAGAGTGAATGATGTTTTGTTCAACAAAAACATTACACCAGGATCTCAAATTCAAAACAGTCACTCTGTTTAATATCCTCTTTCTGAAAATAGCATATCTTATTCATCAAAAATATATTGAAGTTTTTGTTCTCACTCTAAAAAAATTTACATTCCTTAACAAGTTTCTAAATTTCTTATCATCCCTATCCAGAATTCTTTCATTTCCAATCAAACCAGAATTAGTTCATGTTGTCTATGTATAATGAAGTTTTATTTCCTTTAACTTACAGCTTTTTCTTTCAGAATCCAACCTGCCCGATCCAGTCCCATGGCAATGCCTAACACCAGACCTGCATACAGAAGATCTTCTGCTTCTGAGGGTAGCTTGTCTACTGCTCGAGGCACAACCTGTTCCCCTTTGCTCATCGAAGTAGGTAAGGAATAAAACCTTAGATTTGTCTCTTTTCAGGAATCATTTGAACTAATATCCTCGTCTTTTTTTTTATTTCGTACATAAGACTTTGGTTTGCACATTTTCTAGTTTTCTTCATGTAGATGTTACATCCATCAATATTTAAGAACCTTTGAACATTATCCCTCTTTTTGAACAGTTCTACATTGTACAGTGAGTTCAAACCTCACTGAGCGTCCTTCTGCTGTAGTATTGTTTCTGTGAGTGGGTCAATTCTACACACAAAAAAGTAGGTTCACCATCAAGGAAAGAAAAGTTACTCAGTCCAATGTCATAATTTGCTTTTAATTATTTTGGTTGTTTTCAGTATATTTTTCAGTTTATTATTTTAAGTAGGTCTAGTTTTTTTGTAATTTCTGAATAATTTTGGATTGTTTTTGTTGTATGTTGAGATATATGCTAGAGTTTGTTCAACATTGTTTCTTTTTATTTCTAAGTTGGTTGAGAGGAATTTGTTTTGTGAGTTCAAAACCTTTGTTTATTAGTATTGTGGGGTAGCCTCGTTTTTTAGAGTTTTATGTAGTTCTTCTAGGTGGGTTTTTCGGAAGTGTTTATCAGTCACTATAGTACAAAACCTACGTGCTAGAGAATAGGGGATGGATTTTAGGCATCTTTTTGGGTGATGGCTCTTGAAATAAAGATAAGCATGCTGATAACTACTCCATCATTTCTCGAACTAATCTTCATTAATTGTTTTATAACCTTTCATGCAAAACTTTTCCCTGCCAGTTCAAGAAAGACGTTTGGATCTGTTGTGGATTCCGGGATGAAATCCGGTCTCAAATGAATGCAGGAATGAAATATAGCAAATAAATGTATTAACGTAATAATACAATTGGTAATACAGTTAGTAGATCCAGAAATGCAGTTAGTAGCAATAATAATATATATACAGTCTGGGAAATTCAGTATCGAAGTATGACTTCCTTCTGAGTCTACGTGCTCGCAACTGTGACTCCTACAAAGCGGTTACCTCACACTCTCACTCTCTCACTTTCGTCTCCTTCTGAGTATTCACTGGCAGCAGTACAAGTACACACTGGGGGAGTCCACTTGTATACAAAGGGTGGACCCTTTAACACCCACCTCATTAAATCCCTTTTGGGGGGAGTTATTATTTTTTTTCTCTTATGGTTGTTAATCAGAGGTTCGGTAAATTTTCTCTTCCTGTTTGACATAATTTCTGTGTCTTCCTGTGGTCTTTGGATCTCAAAAGCTTCAAAGATTGCATCCATCAAATCGTCGTTTTCTGTGGGTGACAATCTTGGCTCCTCAACCAGTTTTTTTTGTAATTGGTCAATATGTGAAAACCTCTCGCCTTGTACTGTGTACATCCCATTTCCTAATCTATTAATTATTGTGCCAGGCTCCCAGTAAGCCATATTGTTTCTAAACATCCTAAAGTACAACCGTTCTCCTGGCTTAAATGACCTCTTGAGTACAATAGGTGTATACTGGTTTTTGTTCTTGTTTGGCAATAATTTGTCAAACACAGACCTTATTCTCCGAGCAAACATCAATTCTGCTGGTGAAAGACCCGTTAGGTGTTCACGTTAGGTGTTATTCTGTACACTTGCAGGAACTGTTGTATTGTTTTTATCGTCGGTACATCCTCAGTTTTTTTTAACGCTCTTTTTAGTGTGTCAACGAATCTTTCAGCTTGTCCATTCAACCTCAGGTGGTACGGAGCTATCTTGATATGCTTTACTTGATATGTCTCACAAAATTCTTTGAAGTCACTGGAGGTAAATTGTGTGCCGTTATCACTTACCAAACAATCCGCAACGCCAAATCTCGTGAATTGTTCATGCAAACAGTTTATGGTATTTTCTGTCATCAGGTGTTTAAATCTGGCAACCTCTGGCCATTTACTGAAACTATCTACTGTTGTTAAATAGTAGTAACCCTCAATGGGTCCTGCGTAATCCACGTGGAATCTGGACCACGGTCTGTCGACTTTAGGCCATGGCTTTTGTATAGAGAGTGGTGCTTTCGCCGCAGCAGCACAACCTTTGCAACTTTCCACCATTTAGGTAATATCATCGTCCATGTTCGGCCAGTAGACAAAACTTTTCATAAGTGATTTCATCTGGTTTTTTCCGGGATGTCCTAAGTGAAAATCTTTTAAGATCCATCTTCATAGCGACTTCGGTATTACTACTCTCTCGTTTTACAATAATATGTTGTCACAGATTGAGAAACTGTCTGCTAAATTCCTCACCTTCTCTTCTATTTTTTTCTTGGTATTCTGAATAAATCCGTCTCTTTCTGCTTCTCGTCTTATCTCTAGCAGCATTACAGGTAGTTCCTTTATTGTATTACATACTACCTTACTGATTTCATTTTCAGCTTGTAATGCCGCAATTACCAAATCTTCTAACGGTTCGCCTTTCACAGGTATTAATCACGATAGTCCATCAGCATGTCCTATTTTCTTTGATGGTAAGAACTCAAGTTTGAAATTGTAGTTTAGTAACTCAGTTCCCCATCTTACAAGTCTGTTTGCTGTGTAGACTGGTAGACCTTTTTTTTGAACCAAAAATCATAAGAAGTGGTTTGGAGCGTGAACTCTCTCCCATAAATATATCTGTGAAAACGAGTTACTGCAAAAATTATACCCAATGCCTCCTTTTCAATCTGTGAATAGTTTCTCTCTGCCAGTAATAATGATCTAGATGCGTGTGCAGCTGGTTTGTTTGTACTGTTCTGCATCTTGTGTAGACTACACGGACCTATCCCATGTGAGCTCACGTCACTTGCAATAATGAGTTCAGAATCGAAATGTGTCAATGATAACTCCGAAGTTAATTTTTTTATTATTTCCTTAAATGCTTTTTACAGTCCTCTGTCCAATTCCAATTATTCTCCTTTTTTAGTAACTCATTTAGTGGGGCCCTCAGTTTATGCATATTATCAATAAATTTGCCATAGTTGTTAGCTAGGCCCAGGAAACTTTGTAGTTCTGCAACATTTTTTGGTTCAGGCATATTTTTAATTGCCGATGCCCTCTCTGGGTCCGGTTTCCTGCCATTTTCATTTATTATCTGACTTAAGTATTTAATTTCATTTAGGAAAAAATCAAACTTTTTTCTCCTTTTACTTTGAACCCAAAGTCCTGAAGTCTTCTGAAAACTTCCTTTATCTGTGATATGTGCTCTTCAACATTGTCGCTCTTAATTAGAATGTCATCCAGATAAGCGGTCACGAAATTCTGGCCCGTGAGCATTGTGACCATCATTTGCTGAAAAATTGCTGGTGCAACTTTTACTCCAAATGGTAGTCTGTTGAATTTGTACAACCCTTTGTGCGTATTAATGCAAAGTATTTTCACACTGTCTTCTCGTACTGGGATTTGTAGATAAGCCTCACTTAGATCTATTTTTGAAAATATCTTTCCGCCGTTGAGCTTTATAAAAATTTCCTCTGGGCTCAGTAGTGGGTAATGATGATCTTTTATAGCCTTGTTAAGCCCCGTCAAAAAATCTGCGCATATGCGGATTTCTCCTGATTTTTTTTTCACATAAACTACCAGTACCGCCCATTCACTAAACTCTATTTTTGAATGAATCCCAGTTTGTTCAAGTTTCTCCAATTCTTTGTCGATTTTTTTCTATAGTAGCGAACGGTACGTTTTGCTTCTTTTTAAAAACTGGTTGAACGTTTTCTTTTAATTCAATTCTGGCCTCAAATTTGTTGCATTGTCCTAACCCGCTCGAAAATACCTCAGGAAATTGGTTATATAATTCTTCCTTTAACTTTATAGCATCTGATGGTTCAACCTCTAACTTTTTGCAAAAAGAGCTGATAGGTAAATCCCAAATGTTGAACTTTTGCATCCAGTCTATACCTACTAGATTTTCAGTATCTTTCATGACGTATAGAAGTTTTTTTTTGTTTTCCCATGAAATTTAACATTCATGATTATTCCTCCTTCGAATTTTATTCACTTGCCTGTAACCGACTTGGCAATTTTTTGTGTATGTAACATGGTTGGTCTGTTTTCTCCATGTCTGTAGGTTGATTATCATGAGATCAGAACAGAAATCCAGTTGCAATTTTATCTTTTTATTTAATATTTCAAGTTCCACATATTTCCTTATGTTGGTATTGTCTTCGTTATGCATCCTAGTAGCTCTTATTCTACTAGTATCTTTTCTCTTCCTACATTGGGATGCCTTGTGGCCCATTTTTCCACACTCAAGACAGTTTTATATTTAAAACGGCAATCCTTGTTCCAATGTAGTCCTCCACATCGATAACATGCTGATGGGGGGGGGCTTATATTTGCTTCGATTTTCGTCATAATTTGCACTGTATGTTGTAATTTTTCTCTTATTATAGAATTTTTTTTTTCTTTCTGGGGAGGATGAGAATCTTTTTTCAATATTATAGAATTTTTGTTTTCTTTCTGGGGAGGGTGAAGAAAGTAGACTTTTGTTTAACTTACGTATATGAGATACAGCTGACTCCTCAGTGTCCTTCGCGTCTTTCTTTATACTTAGGCATCTCTGGAAATCTTCCAATAATTGTTGTAGTGTTAGTCCAGGTTCATTTTGTAATTTTGAAAGCTATCTTTTGTTGAAACTAACCCTTGAACAAAGATGAGACACTTGAAATTGTCCGGGGTTAATTCCGCTAATTTGAAGTCATCGCAATGTTTATTTACGATTGCAGCAAACGTGGAATAATCCTCATTATCGCCCTTTACCGGGTTAAGGCATTTCCACCTCCTGTGGAAGAGTGATGTTTTTGGGCTGAAGAATTCTTTAAGACATATAACTGCTTTGTCAAATGTTAATTCGTTCGTCTTTTTTGGCAAGATATAATCCACAAACTTTGTATATTCTTCAGTTCCTAATTTTCTAAGCAATAGACGTAGCTTTTTTGCTTCTGTCCAGTTTTGACAGTCAATGTTAAAGATGTCTTCATGTCTTCTGAAGTAATCTCTGAAATTTTTATCCTCATCTAGAGAATATTTGAAAATCTCTATAGTATTCCACACTGCGTCTTGCAAAAAAGTTGCCTCTTTTTCAGTATCTAGTTGCTTGTTACCCACTACTTTCAATATTAGTTCCTGGAGCTCTATTTGTCTTTCTTGATTTTCCTTCTGCATTTGTAGTAATTGCTTTTGCCATTTTTCTTCCATTCTTTCTTGTAGTTGTAATTGTTGATCATTTTGGTATTTTACCAGTTCTACCAAAATATTTTTAAAATCTTCTATGATAACTCAATTTTATGTATTTTTAATCCTCATAACTCTTTGTCACCAATTTGTTTGTGGAAGACAAGGGAAAAATTTTTTGTTGTTTGTTCTTCCTGTGTGAGTTCAAATCACTTGTCGTTAATTTGTTGTGGACGAGGAGAGGATTTTTCTATTTCTTCTCATGTAAGTTTGAATCGCTCATCGCCAATTTGTTGTGGATGACAAGGGAAAATTTTTTGTTGTTTGTTCTTTCCGTGTGAGTTCAAATCATTCATCGCCAATTTGTTGTGGATTCTGGGATGAAATCCGGTCTCAAATGAATGGCAAACACGGGAATGAAATATAGCAAATAAATGTATTGACATAATAATACAATTGGTAATACAGTTGGTATATCCAGAAATGTGGTTAGTAGCAATAATAATATATATACAGTCTGGGAAATTCGGTATCGAAGTACGACTTACTTCTGAGTCTACGTGCTCGTAACTGTGACTCCTACAAAGCGGTTACCTCACTCTCTCACTTCTCACTCCCAAGTATTCACTGGCAGCAGTACAAGTACACACTTGGGGAGTCCACTTGTATACAAAGGGGTGGACCCCTTAACAGGATCATTAACACAAAAAAGAACATGTCTCATATCGGGAATATTTAAAATCGAAAAACAAAGAAAAAATTAATTATTTTTAATAATATGTGGAAATCTCCACCCTTTGCCTGATGATGGTCGCGAGACCGGAAACTCATGTAGCAAAATTATGGAAAATAAAACATAATATTTCTTTTAAAATCCACATTACAACCAAAAACGTTTGCGGCTTCTCTCTTCTTTTTACTATACACACTTTTCTCTCGTTGGAACTAATATAACCTCTTCCTTATATATATCTTGACAAAGTTGTTTAACCACTGCCTGAAAGAGAAATGTTTCCCAAGTCTATGGAAGGTTTCAGTTGTTTGCTCTGTTTTCAAGAATGTAATCGAGCAATCATTCCCATCACAATTTCTCCCCATTAGCCTACTTAGTGTCATCAGCAAAAACTCTTTGTGGTTATTATCAACAAAAAAAACAATAATAAAAAAAAAAATAAAAAAAATCAACAAAATATTATCTAGGTCCAATGTTGATGTTTTAATTCTCATTACACACCAAATGTTCAATTTTTTTTAATGTGTTTGTGTGAATATAGTCTAGCCAATTTCATGTTGAGTTAAATGGAGATTACTGAAACATCTGGAAGAGGCATGGCATGTGGAACAAAAATAAAGGGTTCTGTTTGAAATTCGAATCACCTGAAAAGGCCGGAGCATACAATGGCCAAAATGTCATTAATATAACAACAAAGATGTAGACAACAGTCTGAACAATGTATATATTTATAATACCTCATCTCAGAAATATAGACTTATATGTGTGTGTGTGTGTATGAGTAAAAGTTTGTCACTCTGCTTATTGATGTTACTTTCAGCATCCCAACTCCAGAGTTTTGTAGGTGAACATGTCTGTCCACTCTTCAGGGGATATCAGCAATTTACTGCTTTTTTTTTTTTTTTTTTTTTTTTTTTCCCCTTTTATGCATATGTAACACTGGTTTTCTTTTGTATTCTCCATGTTTGTATGTTTCGTGCAAATAAATGATGTGAAGATCAAGTTGCAATTAGACACGGGATCGGATATTATTATTATTAACATGCAGACTTGGAAGAAAATGGGTGAACCCAGGTTATTAACTTCTGAGAAAATTGCTTATGGAGTCCCAGGGAAAAGATTAAGCTTTTTACACAAATTCAGCTGTAACATTTTGTTTGTTGGAAAAACCAGAAAAAACAGTAGTATTTGTGTTGAAAAACACATCTAATCTGTTTGGTACAGATTGGATAGCATTGTTTGATCTATGGGACATACCTATTAACTAGTTTTGTAATAAATATTGTGTCCAGTTCTAATAAAGCAAATAAAAAAACTAAAAAATGAACTGAAAAAGACTTTTTCAGAAGTTTTTTCTTTCTGAAGGTCTTGGTACATGCACGAAAGTAAAAGCCAAGTTTCAGTTGAAAAATGATGTAATGCCTACATTTAAACCAAAAAGAAGTGTACCCTTTGCAGCTGTAGATCCAATCAACAGTGAATTGGACAGGTTGGAGAAATTGGAAGTAATCTCGTGAATAGACTATTCCATATGGGCAGCACTGGCTGTCTATGTTAAGAAGCGGAATAACAAAATATGAATGTGTGCTAACTTTTCGACAGGATTAGCAGAATGTTTTGTTGATACATTTAAGATGGCTTTAAGGAAATCAGAGGGAGAGGAGTCAGACAAGATTATGATTCAGCAGTTTCTGGCCATCGAACCAAAGCTAAAAAAAATATAGACCCCAAGGGAGGTCATTTCAAAGAGGAGGTGTTGTAGGTGTTGTTGCAAACACTGTGGGTTGAAACTAGATTGCCAGTGAGTAACACGGGTGATTCCATTATTTATTTTATTTGTGTTCTCATTGATACACAAAGAAAAAAACTCTTGTATATTCACTTTTTACTTTTCAAAAAAGAATGTGGGGTCACTTTAGCACATGCCCTAACATAAAAATATGAAGCAGGTGCAGAAACGTTCTTGGCTGGACCCACTTCCCAAAATCTGACCAAACATAAGATTTTTTTTTTTTAATCCCTGTATTAGTCATGATGAGAACTTTTCACTTCATGTCTATGTGCACACACAATGCCATAGCTGTTTATCTATTCTTTGATATAAAAGGGAAAATTTGTTAAATGTAAAGTTTTCACTTTTTCTTAATCACTGCCCACTGGCTTTACCATTACTCCATTCTATTTTCTTCACTCACAAGCTTAACCACTGATTTTTTTGTATGTTGTGCATCAAAAATTGTGAAAGAAAGGGATTGTCAGTGGTCAGGAATTAATGCAAGCCTTACTAATAGAATAGGGCTATTATATAAGGTGTGTATAACTTATAGAATCATTTTTTTCCTCTTATTTTTTTTCTCTGATCAAAGTCCTAACTTTGTTTTGTTTCTCTTTTTTTATTATTGTGCAGGTAGCTTTGAGCAGTCCCCCAACCTGAGTGATGTTTATGGCTATTGGACAGAATCCGAGCTGTCCCGTTTGCCTCGAGGGAACACTGAAAATAATGAAGAGGAGGACAGTCGTCTGCGGGAACATATTGCTGATGCCATGTTAGAGTCTCCACACAGAGATGGTGGCGGACCCACCAGTCTTAGAGGTAAGCCAGCCTCCATTACTTTTGTGATTTTTTTTTTTTTTTTTTTTTTTTTTTTTTTTTTTTTTAAATCAATTCATTTTGGGGATAATTTCTCTTCTCATTCAGAATCTTCAGAATTAACGAAATCTTTTTAAATTGAGAAAATCAGTTTTTATGTATTTTTAGTTTTTAGCTTAGCTAGCAGGTTGATGACATTGCTCAAGGTGTGGCTGCTGTCATGCTGGACAGCTTTAAGGAGTCATACATGAGAACTAGATGAGACAGGTGGGCCAATGCAGCTAAGCCACCCAAGCACGTTGTGAGTATGACCACCTCACTGTGCAAGGGTACTACCATGCTACACCAGCCCATACCACCTCAATTCACTCCTCATCATTATTGGCAGTGACTCCATCAAGTTTGTCAAATCTTTCATATATCTAAATTCATGTCTCCAACACCGGTAACCTTCATATGGAGATCAAGAGAAGATGTGGGCTGGCTGTAGATTTCATGAGCTGCCTCTGGAGACCATTATGGCAGCATCATGATATCAACAAATGCACCAAGCCATTGCCATTGACAATTGCCAATGCCATTGAACTCTGTGCTATTATATGGCACCAAGACATCTTGTCTCTTAGGAAGACTTCCATCCTGGGTATGATGATAAACTACATCCGCGTCCTGAGTAAGACGTGCAACAGCAAGGTGTCTGATTAGTAGGTTTTAAGGAGTGTGAAACCACCTCTTAATTGCTGGTGTTCCAGGTTCACCCTGACCTGGGGTGGTAGCACCTGTTAGGGTCCCAGCTGTGTGCAAATAGTTAACACCCAAACTTGTGTAAAAATAGGTTTTAATACCAGAAATACTTTGTAATTAAAAAAATTATTACCAGCAATAATTTTCAAAGGAAAAATGTACTAATATGAGTGATTGAAAAATGGTTCAAATATATATGTATACATACACACCTTTTTTACCAAACTATCGCTATGAATCTATTTCTAAATTTTGTTGGCATTAAATGACCCACTGAGGTTGACATGCCATAAAACAATCAACCAACCAACTTAGGAAGACTCATTCATGGCTTTGAATTCTGCAACCTTAGGAACATCATACTGGTGGAGTGGGGTGCACTGATCTAATCTTGTGTTCAATGAGGAGCTCTGCCAGAGGACTGGCCAGCTGAGTGTCCCCCCAGACCATTGCTTAACACTGTGTTTGCTGGCTCAATCACATCCTGCGACAACCTGATTACCACCCCACCAGAATCATCAACCAGTTTGCAATGCCATCTGCATAGTGGAGGTGACCTCACGGCAGACCAATCATACTCTGTAGAATGTTCTGATGCTCTGCCCAGACAGTGTGAGCTGGAAGGACGGTGGTTCTCATGAGCTCAACACCTTCATGTCACCAGATTTAGCAGCAGTATTATTACCAATTTCTTATTGTGCTTAATTTATAAATTAAGCTTTATCATAGGTATGTATGTAGAAAGAAACACACACACACATTATTTGTGGCTGTTTGTCATTTCAGGCATCTGCTGCATGTCTTGGGATCTTTTCCCCATTAAAAAAAAAAGTAGACATTTCAACTTTCTCATGCTCAATTTCATAAATTTGTTAATAGTTGTTTTAAAGAGAAAAAGAAAAAAAGCATTAAACGACTATAAAAGGCTACCATAAGCTGCATTCATTTGTGGCACATTTCTGAAATATATATTGTTAAAAAAAACTAATAAAATAACAAAGAGGGAAATAAATTGTCAATATGTGTGCAAAATATCATCTTAATTGTTGCCTGAATTTTGGGGATGAGGAATTAACATTATTTACATTTGGATAAATAGTCACATCTTTGTTGTTATTATCACAATGTTTCAGCAGTTGTGCTCTTTGGCCTTCTTCAGCTGTCTCTCGGTCTGGGTAACATTCAGGAAATTTCAAACTGAACCCTTTATTTTATCTATGAGGGTATATTGTTCTCATTCTGCTCAGGGGACACATTTCTAAAGGAAACTTGCAGGGATACAATTGAGTCCACATGCTTTGTGGGGATCAAGTTTGGAATAATGGAAACCATGGACAGAGTTTTGTGCATATGACATAGTAGAGAGTTCTAATGGGTTAAAAGTAGAAATAGAAGAGAATATACAAGCAAAGCATTCTACTTTATTAGCAGAAGTTAAAACTTCAAACTGATTGAAGAAAGAAAGGATTGAGGATCTAACCTTATTTCACACCCAGAGCTGCCAGTGGTCACAAGAAGCAAACTCGTGAGAAGCTATACAGTGCCTCACTTTATCAATAAAGAAAAATTTAGCCTCATTGAAGACACATTTGCATTTATTATGAGTGGACACCAAGGGGTTGTTGATCAGAGCTATGGTATGCAAATGTCAGTGTGTCACACTTTTTTCAATTAAAGGGACACAATTCTCTTTCAATAGCTCATGTTACAGAAATTTTTGGATTCCCAAGTTTTCATTACTGTGATTGTTTTTGTCAATTTTTTGTTTTTTTTAACATGATTTCTTTTATGACAAATTTTTTTTGAATGATAACAATTTTTATACCTTAGAAATAAATTTGGCAATAATTGAAATTAATTGTGAAATCCAGCAAAAGTCACCCATGAAATAAAAATAATTGTTTGTACAGAAACTAAAGACCTATGCACATCAAATTACCTTTAAATTAAGTGGTTAAATCTCTACCAAAAGAGGACCAGATTGCAATCAAAAGAGCCAAAGCTGCAGTGAGGAAAAGTCAGTCACATGGAAATGAAAATCCAGATCAAATGGCAGCCAGGAGAGCTTCCAATGCTGAGAATGGGACTCTTAAACTCCTGAACACACCAAGGGCCCAATCAAGAGCTCTCCGCTATCGGGTGGCATTTAAGCTAGTAATGAATAAAGTAACCTAATTGAATTTGGTTACTCAAGAGAGATACTGTTCTTGTTTGTAATTCATTATAAATTTTTTTCTTTTCTCTTTTTTGCAGACAGTGATGTCTTTGATACTGATGTGGAAGACATGACAGCTACAACTGCAGGCATAGAGACCAAATCTTCATCCATGACTGATCGTGACATGGACGGGCTTTGTTTGGCAGAACCAATATGATCTAAAAAGCCCAATTATTCCTTCTCCCCTCACGTCAAACGTTGTTAATGCTCATTTACCAACCCTTTTGGCATTCCAGATTTTTATGACTGCAAAAAGATTCCCCATTTAAAAAAAAAAAACCTCCCCCACCTCAACTCTCAAAATTAGGTAGGGTGGAGGTGACCAAAAATATCGCTGTACAAACATGAAAAAAAAAAAAATTATTTCTTTCCAAAAAAAAAATCACATGAAAAAAAACCTACTGCTGGTTGGTTAAATTTTAATTTTTATTCTTTTTTTTTCTTTTTAGGAAAAGAAAATTGAAATGATTTGCCTTCACTTATAACTTGTTTTGTTGACACCAGCAAAAAGAGAAAAAATTACATTAAATCTGTTGAAAAATGTTTGTCTTCAATAAAAAAAAAAAAAAAATTGTTACATCCAAATTTTTTGTGGTCTTATTAATTTGCATATTTGGCAACTGAGAAGTGGCCTTATGCCAGACTAAGGATGTATCTGAAACTAACAAATCTTCCCACAGATATTAAATTGTTCAGAGATTTGTGTTTTTCACAAGTTGAGGATAACTTATATGTGTAGACTGTCACAAAATATCCTTTTCAAGAAACTTATTCTTTTTGAATCCATGGATTTGAGGCCCCATACCATTTCAATGGTCATTTCTGAATATTCCGCCACTTGATTTATGTTTCTTGTTTTGATTACCCAATAGCTGTAATCGGGGCCATAAGAAGAATTTCATACCCCATCAATCTATGATACATTCCCTATCTATGATATGGATCCCTTACTCTGCTACATCTCCATTTTTATAAGGTCAGTTAGTCAGTTAAGTGCCATATGTGGTACATGCTTGGGCGATTGTCTCTTTCAATTCATGACTGACCAGGCAAAAGATTTTCTTGCAGTAGGTTGACTTTTCTTCCTGCAATAGACTGGTTACCAATCAAGTCTTTCAGACCCAGTCTATCCTGCTATTCAACCCATAGCTTGGACATAATGTAGTATACTTATAAAATACAAGTTTTATTGTAACAATTTATGTACAACTAGTGGGGATACCTGGTGTTGCTCAGAAGAAATAACTTCATCTTAGGTTCCATTGCTATGTTGAAATTCAATAACATGTTGATTCATTGTCTTGATAATCAATCTGATGTCATTGCAAAGATTCAGGGGGCCTAGATTTCTCAAGAATATGACTGAAGGTCTCCCTTTTTCCAAATAAGATTGGTTGGAGGGTATTATATACAAACCTTTTTTTTTTTTTTAAACAGAAAATAATTATAGGATGGATATTCCACTATTTATTAAAGTAAATATATTGTCTGTGTATTTTAACAAATTGACACCAGTAATTATTTTTATTTAAATCAGAAAATAATTACTTCATTTAAAATAATTAATTTAGTTTCATATTGCTTTTTAAAAAAAGGTATTTTATGCTTAAATTGTTTTTGTCAGTAAAGTAAAAACAGTAACGACAGAGACTGATTTCATGAAAAAATATTGTTAATTCAAAAAAAAATCTATAAAGTTGTAAACAGTCTTTCATGTCCTGTCTACAATAGAAAAAATTATATTTTATAAATATTTTTGAAAGCATAAATATTTTTGGAAAATTTTAAATTTAGTAAAATTTTTATTAATAATAAAAAATAATTCAACAGAATATTTTTGAAAGCATGAAAATTAAATTAAATAGTTTAGTAAAATGTTTATGATCCCCAAACCCCAGCATATTTAAAACAATTGTGTATATTTAGAATAATTTGTTTGTTTTTGCATTCATTTTTAAAATTTAATATCTAAAATTTTAAAAAAATTAATTTGAATAAAATGGTAAAATAGAGTTAAAAATTTCCCAATTAAAAAATATTGAAGATGATTTATATATTTGAGGAATATCTGATTGTATTAAAACTACTGAAAATTCCCCCCAAAATATCTAAAGGAATTTATTCTGTTGTTTTAACAGTCTTTGTTTTGAATATTTGAATAAATAAATATTAAACTTTTTTTCAAATAATTTTATTTAATATTCTTATTCTTTTTAAATTTATGTCATTTCATTATTCATTTTTTAAAGTTAAGCTTTTATCTATATAGGTATAGAAATAATTTCAAAAGAATAGAAATTTTAAAAATACATATGTTTCAAAATTATCAGCAGAATTAAAAAGTAAAAATGAATGAGAATAATAATTATTCCTGTTCATTTTTACTTTTTAAAGAAAAGATGTTTTTTAAAAACATTTAAAAAAAAACATCATTTCTTTAAACAAAGGTTCCTACTTGAATTCCAGAACTGGTCATCAAGTTTTTTATGTATTATGTATATATAATTTTTGAAACATTAAAAGTTTTGTTAGAATTTAGAAACACTGATACATAACAAAACCATTGTCAGTCAAGGGAGCTGATCCACTTCCGGTTGCTGAACCAGTAGATGTGACAAGCATTATGGATAAAAAAAATAGTAAATTTATATATATATATATATATATATATATATTTATTTATTTTTTTTTTTTGAGACTTGCAAAACAAATTCATGGATTTGAACAAAGAAAAAAAGAGAACCCGAGAATGATGTCAGAATCCATAAAAACTTTTCACCCTTTAATAGTCTGATTAACATATATAAATGTAGGTAGAAAAAAAAGCAAATGTTCATAAGATAGCAAAGTTTAGAAAGGACTGACCAGAGCCCCCTAACCCTGGTTGACTATTGGGTATGTACTGGGATTAGATTAGATCTCATTGTTAGTGAAATTTTCAAGTTCTTTACATTACATTTGACAACATTACAATGACTCCACAAAACTATGTAAGTATAATGGTTATTTGTTTCCAAGTTATCAATCCCTGTTGTAGACGCCTGCTCAGGCACATTTGTGTTTGTTCTACCACCCATAGAGTCTGCCTGTGGTTTATACTGCAACTATATGGAGTGGACCTTAGTTACAGTTTCTGGTAGATAGTACATCATCTGGTGAAATCAAAAGTTTGAACAGGGCCAGTACACTCAAATCCTTAGTCATGATGACTTGTGACTTCACGCTTGCACTATCATTCACAAGGCTTGGGCCCACCCATGATATGATTTTTAGGCACTTTCCAGAGGTACTACATGCTAGGATTCCCTCTCCAAGCTGATAACATATTTTAAAAAACAAAAAATAACACTGTTCTGACAAATTGACTATGGTAAAATTAAAACCTGAGCCTTATGGGCAGGAAGCGAATATTCTAACCTAGTGCTTCTCAACCAGTGCTCTTCAGAACTCTGACATTTCACAAGAAACTGTGATAAATAGGTTAATGCATTTTTCAGTAATTTTTGTTTAATTTTATTTTCATAATTTTACTATACACATGGCATATTGTTGGAAAATCATTGTTTATTATTATAAAGGCTTCAACCTCTTATAGTATTTAAAATTATAATAATCATGGGATATTGATTATTTATGTTTATTTTTGTGTGTGTTTATGTTGTACAGTCGGACTTAGCACACATCCTGGTCTTTCCTACTATTGTGACAATCGGCTACTCCTACTTATAAATATGTCAAGTAGCCACATTAGAGTAGGATTTAAGGAGTAGCTGATTTGCTCAAGTTTATTTGTTCTATGTATAAGCATTTAATAAATCTCTTCTTCGTTTTCTTCTACCTAGTCTACTGTTCCTTCGATAATCTCTCTAACTACGGCCTTCCTGATTCTCAACTATTCTGAACAAACACATTTGTAACAGGTCAGCCCCACAGAAGACTCCAAGTTGGTTGTATGTGGTGCTGCAAGCACCAGGAGTTGCATCCTCTTCCACAATGGGCTGTTGAGAGAAGACCTTCTACTTAGAGTAGGTGGTGTAGTCTATTTGCATATGAACAATACTGGGCAGGCATTATTCAGTAGTGTATGTCTGGAATTGGGAAAGCTGTATAACATTAGTTTTTTTCTCAGTTCAGAGAGGCACACTCAACGTGCAGATGTGTGGAAACCAGACCAGATGAACACAACATTACAACAGTTTACAGATTTTTTTTGTGAATGAAAACCTCAGTGTGAGATCTCAAACAAGCAATATGATTTTTTTTCTTTTGCATTGCCAATAAATTTGACAAAAAAGGTGGTCATTTTTCTTTAAACCAGTTATCCCCAAAAATATGTTTACCATGTGAACAATGATAAAAATATAAGAGATAGATATTAATAATGGTATATAATCATTTTTATTCCAGTGTTACCTGAGACATGAAAACTATTTCAAGGGTCCCACAAGAATAAAAAGGTTGAGAAACACTATTCTAACCACTTGGCCATGTGCCCATATGTTGGAAAGTATACTTGTTTGTGAAAAACAGTCATTTACTTATTTATACACAAGGATGAATTGATAAACTGATACATAGTTATTAACTGAATTTTGATCTGAAATTTTCATTGTATAATGCTCAATCACCGCTGAATTAAGTGTTGGAGTAATAAATTTTCTGAAAGTGGTGAATCTCTTTTATCTTTTATTCTTTCTACTGCTTATATAAATAGTAACAGCTGCCAATCGTAACAGATGTCAGTGGTGATCTGATAAGCAAATTTTGTTTACACAGGGTCAATTCACATTTTAAATTGTCATATATTTTGTGTTTTTTTTATTTAGCCATTTCGTTTCATTCAGTAATTTATTTTTGGAGGTAATTTTCTGTGGTCAATGTGACTTTTTACATTTTTTAATTGTGCAGACCTGATCGAGTTCATATAGGGACCATCAAAGATCAACTCTTTGAAGAAAGATCCTTTATTGAGATTAATTTTGATTCCTGGTTTTAAAAAATGATGTTTACAATTGTAATAAAACCTAAACATATAAAGAAAGTGAATTTATATATTTTTTTTTTAGTTCTTAAGAATTGACACAAAAAAAATTAAATACTATTTATTTACAAGAATAATTTTATATTTACAACATATTTTCTAAAAACTAATGCAGTTGTATTAAAACTAATGCAATGCAATATTTATCATTTATAAAGAAATAAATATGAAAATTTTTTATTCATAAATTTATAAACATTTATTAAGTTATTAAAATGTATGGAGTAGCTATAAGGAACTTATTATTTACCATTTTATAAAGTTTGAATTAATTGGCAATTAGCTGATGTTTTGACAACCATTCCAATAAACAATCTAATAAATAAATAGTGTTTATGTGGTTTGAAAACAAAAGTGAATCAAGGTGAAGAATACATACTTACCAACTCCTACCAGAGAAAAGAGCTGTAAGGAAATTGATACCTGTGGTCTTTAGCTTGGTTCCTTTCTTTTCAATTTACCAATAATAGATCAGTTAGAATTCTGACTGCTTTAACCAATCCCACGAAATATAACCCATGGATTTCTGTCTCTCTTCCTTTTTATAGTTTCCACCGTGTCTTCTCATTTCTCCTATAACAAAAAAGCCCCCTCCTGGGGGGGGGGGATTTATATATCCACATTTTTTTTTCTCAGAATGCCTTTGAAGTTATCCATGAAAAAAACACTCCTCATTCACTCAGTTTCTTTACAGGCACTCAGGTATTTAAAAACCTCTCCCTCTGGTCATTCATTCAAACCAGTTCATCATTTTTGTTGTCAATTCTCAAGAACAAAGAAAATGTGTAAATTCACTTTCATCACATCTTTAGATTTTATACCAGTTTTTAAAACAATATACATTGCCGAGGTGTGAAGGTAATAATGACATCAATGGAAAAACTATCCTTTCGATACACTTCTTTTTCTGGACATGAAGGTCCAAGTGTGCCAAAATATTTTAGCAAGATTTATATTTCTGTCTGAATGGCCAGTGGAATGAGAACAAGCTACTGTTATAGATTAAATAAAGGGTTCAGTTCCAAATTCCCTGAAGGCTACCCACATTGAGCAGACACCTGAAGAAGCCCAAATGGCACAATGGCAAAAATGCTGTGGTAATAACAACAAAGATAGAGATATTAGTCCAAATGTAAATAATGTGGACCAAATTTGTCTCTCAATTGTGGCTTCCTTCTGTCTTTTCTACAAATATTTTCATGGCAACTGTTCTGACAAGCTGTTTTCACTGGTGCCTTAACTTCATGAATTTAAGCTTGCTACTAGGTTGGCATCTCGATCCCACCCTTTTACTGTTGAAACAGTTAAATGTAACCACCTCTTCTACTCCAACAGCTTCTCCTCTCACACTTCCCAGCAGTGCAACTTCCTTCCTCTTATTTCCTTCCCTGATAACATTAATCTTCAAAAATTTAAATGTAATATCAATATCTTCTGATCTTGGTCCCCATCCTTCTCTTTATCCTTTCCTCAAACACTCCTCTTCACTCTTACTTTCACTCTCTGTAACCCTTTACATGCTAGTGGCACTCCTGATATATCCATAAATTAGACCAAAATCTCTTTGAGGTTACCAAATGCAATTCTCACCTGATGATGGTTGGAGAGAGAGCTAATGCACTGAAATATTGAATTATAAACAAGATGAAATATTATTTTCAATGATGTGTAAAGTGATGATGATAATGTAATCTTGATAAAATCTAAAGAAGAATCTGCAATATTACAGGTCCTGACCTGGCCTCTTGACTTTAGTCATTTTTCTCACATCAGCTTCCTTGTGCCTTTTCTATAAATATTTTCATAGTAATTGTTCTGATGAGCTTTCTTCTTAGGTATCTTGACTTTACAAATTTAAGTGCAGTACTAGATTGGCAAATAGGTCTCATCATTTCACATTTGAAATTGTGAGAGGGAACTCTTAGTTTCTATTTGCATAGCTTCTTCTCTTGCACTTCTCACTTATGGATTTCACTTGCCCCTCCTGCTTTCCAGCCAACTTGTGGTCTCTAAAAATATAAGTTATCTCCCTTTGGTAGATAACTCCTGCTGATAATAGACAGGACCCATTCATCTGATAATAATGGGAATGACCCAAAAAATTATGTGCCAAGTAGAATTTAGGTTACAAAGATCACCAACGGAACAGTCATGTTTTCATCAACAAAACCAGGCAATACTGGCCTCAGGCAAAACTAAGTAATGCATAGAAAGCAGCTAGTGGAAGAAGAAATGAACCATCCAGATAAGCGTTTCATGTATCTCAAACAGTCACATGTTTTTGGATATCATCCCCGATGTCATGACTTTTAACTGCTAAAAGTATGTTTTTAGCAATCTTCTATTCTCTTCTTTTTGGGTTATGTATTTCTTATATAAATTATGTTTTTTAAGCTGTTGTATTTTCTCAACATTGTTCATGAAGCTGTGATTCAGTTTAGGGAGTCGTTAAATTTCCCACTGATCTTAAAAATTCAAACACAGTGTTGATCGTTATTTTCTGTCTCCTTATTTCCTGTTCTTTTATTGGCCTCTCTCCTTAATAATGTTGTGTTCTCATATTCTTTCACACTCAACAACTTAAACCATTGCATCTTAGTGGCTTTATTGGCTTGCTTTTTTTTCTTTATTCCAATCATTTCACCCCAAGCAAGATAGAAATATCACTAGTGTGCAGGGGGTTACAGGGAGTGAAAGTGAAGGAGAAGACTTTGAATAGGGAGGATTGAGGAAAGGACAAAAGATGAATAGATTCAAGAAAACACTTCCTTTATAAAATTGTAATATCTTAGAAAAGTAGACTAACTTGATTTTTTTCTTTTTGAAATATTTTATGAAATGAATTCTTTCAAAATATTGTATTCTTGCTTCCCGAACAAATTGTTTTTTTTTTGTTTTTTTTTATTTGTTTAGATTTTCTTAAATGCAAAATCTATGCCAAGTCTCGACAATATATGTCACACCTGAAAATAATTTGTCAGTCACTGGTCGGACTTTTTTGATATCGGAAGCTTTTTTCACTCAACACCGGTTGTTGATTGCTTTCTTTTCTTTTTTCTGTTTTCTTTTCTTTTTTTCTGTAAAATTGCAAAGAAAAGAGAAAGAGAGAGTCTCTTTCTCTTTTCTTTGCAATTTTACCAAATTTCTTCATCAACTATTGTCAAAGATTTTTTTTTGATTTTTTTTATTTCATTTTTAAGTATTTTATCCTGGATTTTAAAAATTTCCATCGGATTTCTTTTTGTTTTTTGTTTTTTAAGAAGAAAGGGATTTTTCTTTTCTTTTTAAAAACTAAAAAAATTAAAAAAAGTAAGTAAAATTTATTTCGCCTCGTCTTTCTAAGACTTTGATGTTGGCTTTTAGTTTTAAAAATATTTCTTTTCATTAAAATAAAAGAAATGGAATTTTATAATTCATTTAAAAATAAATGTCATTTTAAAAAATTTGAAAATTTTGAAAGCTTTAAATAAAAAATTAATTAAATTAAAATTAAAAATAATTTGAGACTTACATTTTTAATTTTAACTTTACTGAAAAAATGTTTTAAAAAAAAATTTCACATTTCGAATAACTTGTTTTAGAAACTTGTTTTAAATTTTAGTATATGTGACTGCTGGTCTGTTCAGTGTTTTCCCAGGGTGCTCTTTTACTATGGCCTTGTGTCAGACTAAGCTTCTTTCGATTTCACTCGCAAAAGAAAAAAACTTAAAGTGAATAGACCAAAAAAAAAAAGTAAAGTATCTGAATTTTACTTAATGATTGTTAAAATTAAAAATAATGTTTTTTTCCTTTTTTTAATAATCATTTTCAAGCCCAGTATTTTTGATAAAAATAAAAAAATCTTTTCCCGCAACAAATACCAAAGTAAATTTTAATTACCTGCGATATTGTTTCTCTTCTCACAAAATTATTTAGAATTTGGAAATAAATCTTTGAAATTCGAATAAGCGATAATAATTTAAAAAAAATATGATTTATTTCTCCACAGTAACGGTAACCAGCAAGGGATGCACTTCATCCCCACTAAGCCCCCACATTTTTTTTGAGAACGAGAATTCCAGCTGAAATATGCATGCTTTGTCGGTGTTAGAGCTGAGGTATTTAAAACAAAAAACAAAAAAAATCTTTTGAATCCAGATTTTCAAGGCAAGCAAACAAACTTCATCCACTCACTAAAAGTTAGCGCAAAACCATCTTCCTATCACCCATCTCACCTCATTGATTTTGATTTTGCCAGCAAATCATTATCAATAGTCAATACACCATTGTATCTTTTTTAGTAGTTTTTACTACTTCACTAATAAAAAAGGTTTGTGGGTAAAATTGCAGATTAGGACCAATTTTGAAAAGAGGCATCATTTCTGATGTAAAAAAAAAGCCTGATTATTCCAAAAACAGCATTATGCATTTTCGTAAAGCTACTGTTTAAGAGATATCAACAATTTTAGTTCGGTCTTATTTGTGTTTCAGCTACAGTCCAGTTGACATTTGGTCTTTCCTCTTAATAATAACATAAACGTTTTGACTTTAAAACTCTGTTTTTGTTTGGGTCCTTTTTCAGCATAAAATTGGAGGTACATAAAATAAGCCTGATTAGTATTCCAAAAATAGCATTAAAAATCTACCACAATCTTATTTGGGCCCAGGTACAGCAAACCACCTTTACGGGACTAGATTACTGCATGGTGGCCACCTTGATTACTGCGCAAAAATTTACCCATTTATTGGATAATTAAAAAAGAAACAACATCCAAGCGCCTTCACAGATTCCTGACTAAGGCAACCATGTTGGACCCAAATAAGATTGTCATTACTCTCCTAAAAGGTGAACATTCCACAATTTTTATTACTATTTTTGTAATAATCATGCTTTTTTTTTATGTACATTTATTTAATCTACAGAGGTAGATTTTTCTCATTCTGCTGACCATGTCTAGGGATATGTCATCTTCTTCTTTGTACTCTGCTCAATTATTGCTTGCTCTGCATTTAAGCCTTCATGGAACAATAGCCTAGTGGATTAAAGTGTCAGTTTTTGAATTTAATAACATAGTAATTGGGAGTTCCATCTCTGTGATTTGATGTTCGTCTATTTCCAGAAAGGAAAAAATATCCAAACAGCAAAAGCAACGTGTGCCATTTATGGAGATGGCGTCATAGCTGAGAAAACTGTTCAGAAGTGGTTTGCTTTGTTCAGAAGGGGAAATTCTGTTCTGGAAGACTGAAAATGTTTTGGTAGGCTTGCAGTCATTGATTAAAGATAATCCAGATCACATGACACAGGATATTGCAGACACACTTGCCATATCTCATCTGAATTTTGTAAGGCATTTGAAAACACTTCAATATGTGATTTGCTATGATGACTGGGCATGTCATGATTTAACAGAAAATGTTTAATGGGTTGCCATTCTGTCTACAATTCTTGGTTCAAACACAACAAAAACAACCCAGTTTTGAAAAGAACAATCACAGGTGATGAAAAACAGATTGTTTCCAACAATGTAGAATGGCAAAGGTCCTGGGGAAAAATTAAATTAGCCATCATTAACCAGTCTAAAATCTGGTCTGCATCTAAAACCAGGTGACACTGTGTATCAGGTAGAATTGGAAGGGTGTTATATCCTTCTACAAAATCTGATGTGGAATTCAGACAAGTACTCTTCCCAATTGGACTGATTTGCACACCCAGCAAAAACTGATACAGCTTGGCTGGGGTGTCCTACTGCATCCACCATACTCACCTGACCTTGCATCTTTGGCTTACCATTTATTTAATTTCCTACAAAATACCTCATCTCAGAAATATAGACAGATATTAGCATGTGTTAGCATGCATACACAGGTAAGCAAATAAATAGTTTGTGCTTGATGAGGTACACTTCGAACATCGGTGTATATATATATATATGTATATAATATACATATGTATATATATATATATATGAATGAAAAAACAAGAGGAAAACTATACTTAACTTAGCCTATGTGTTTCATCATTTGACAGACTTTATCAAGGCAAATGTAATGGTTTTATTTTGCAACAAATATATATGTTACAGTTACTCAAAATTTACAAATTTCAAAATGCTCATAAATATTCAGCAAGTTCACTGAAAAGATTCAGGTGTTTGGTCCTAGATTACGTTATATAGCATCTTTGAAAAGAAATTTTTAAATTTAAAGACAAAATAGCAAATGATCCAAGGTCAGTAGAAAAGACCTAATCGCTAACCTATCTGGACAAGCAACTAGAAACCCTCAACTTCAGTCTAAAATTTCTCACCAGATTGCCAAAAAACAATACCATGGGTCTCATAATTAAAAAATTACCACCACCATGACACTGATGTCACCAAAGGATACATCCAAGGCCTAATCACAGCCACATATAGAAAACAAATGATATACCATATCCTCGTAGATATATAAAAGTCCTGAAGGAATTAGCAAACAACAAAAATATCCACATATCTCCTTCAGATAAAGGCTGGGGTATTGTAATCATAGATGAACTTATCTACCGACAGAAAATGTGAGACCTCATCGATGACAAAAATCTCTACAAGAAAGTAAATGAAACATGGCCATGATAGAGGCACAAAAATTCATAAGCAACACTAAAAAGAATTACTAAAAAAAATGAAGACACCACTTGGCCAAAACTCATTGAAGAACACCCAAAAAAACACCCACACTATATGGACTACCAAAAATACAAACTGGACATACCAATGAGACCTATCATATCAAGGAGAGGCAGCACCCCACATAAACTAGCTGGCACACTAAGAAAAATCCAAACTCCGTCTCCTCAGCACAATTAGACCCTCACGCATAAAAAAAAACCCAGGTGACCTCCTAAACAAATTAAAAAAACAGACATCAAAACAAATATATGGCCAGTTTAGGCATAATCTACTAAATATACACTTAACAAAAACAAAAATAAATTCACCTATCCCCACACATAAAATTATACAACTAATTACCAAACAATGTCTCTTCACTTTCACTAACAACTTCTATAGACAAAAATTTGGCTTACCTATGGGATCTCCTCTCAGTAGCATTCTTGATTGTATATTTTTAAGACTGTCTAGAAAGTAGCCCTTTCAGCAATATTCTACCACCAAGCTCTTTCTATTTCAGATACAGAGATGACTCCCTACTAATATATCCACAAAACACTATTTTAACAGATCATGTCAACCAGCTTAACATTTTACTTACAATAGACTTCATCTTTGAGCCTGAAACCAACTACACTCTTCCCTTCCTTGATATCATGTTAAACAGAAACAATAGCAAACTCAATTTTGACATTTACAGAAAATCTACCAGCAAAAATGATCTAGTCAACTTCTACTGAAACCACTCCTATATTAAATCTGGTATAATTCTAAGTTTCAACTTAAAAGCACTAAGAATTTGCAGCCCCCAATACTTAACTAAAGAAGAAACAGAAAGAGAAAAATCATTAAAAAAACCTCCAATATCTCTATCACTTCATCCTCAACGCAAAGAGAAAAATACAAAAAATACGACCTGAACAAAAATAACATTACCCACAGTAATAAATTAAACAAAAATAGATATATAATACTACCTACCAATTCTATAACAACTAATATCCAAAATATCCCATCCAATCTAAACAACATCCAAATAGTTACAGCCACTTCCAAAACCATCATGGATATGGTCAGATTAAAAAAACACCCATATTGGTAATAGTTCAGGGCAGGTATATATAAAATAAATTGCCTAGACTGTTCTTCACAATACACTGGAGAAACATGCAGAAATTTAAAAAAAAAACGTGTCTGTGAACACAAAAAAGGCCTCATAAATAACAATTTAACAAATGCACTAGTCACACACACACACCAAATTCAACCACAATTTTGATCTAAAAAATGCCAAACTCATCAAAAGTGAAAGTAATTTACTCATAAGGAAAATCCTCAAGAGTGCCACCATTGAATATTATCAAAATATCAATCTACACCCTGCTTTTTTCTCAATCTCACCTTTCCCAGAGTAATTTCTACTTTCCCAAGCCAACATACACAACAAAGGCATTGAAAAATCAAATGAAAATGGTTAAATCCATCATTTCAACTTTTGGAGATGTATAATACAAATCTCTCTCTCATATTTCAACCCAAGAAACTTTTCCTTTTTTTTCTTTTTCTTTCTTTTTGAGTATACTAAATGATATATTCTAAGCGCTCTAAATGCTAATACATTTCAGTTTCTTTGCAAATTTCAAACACTTTTCTGCACTATATGAGATGATATTCCTAAACAAGTATTTTTGATATGAAAATCAAAACAATCCTTGAATAAAAGAACAGTAATGAAGGACAGTTAATTAATGAAATAAACTTTTTTAAAGTCAATATGCAAATTAGTTAAACCTGAAGAGTCATATTGCCTAGAAGTAGATAATATATAATACAGATATTGAGTTTTTAGTGTAAATTACTATAGATATTTATTCTGTAAAAATACAAAATTGTGGCACAAGGGGGAGGGGTAGAAGGCTGGTCTTCACTAACTATCTTATACCTAGCTAATCTGATTCGCGACCCATTTGTACTTTACAATTTACCCATTCACCACAAGAACTCATCCGTCGCCAATCGATCCTCCATGCACCATAATACCGCATCCGCTCGAGGGAGACCTACAAAATGCGCCCCGTGTCATAAAAATTTTAATGATACTAAAAAGATATATACAAAATTCTATGATGAAAAGTTGAGAGGGGAGGGAGATGAACCCAATAACGAACTAAAATATATTAACACAATCAAAATTAAACATAACTGATGTTAGTAGGACCCGTCCAACCCTCAAAACAGAGAGGCCACTGTATTCTGCCCCTCGGACAAAATCAAGCAGCTCTCTCGCTAAGGGAGTGGGAAAAGGATAAAAATCATACGGGCATGGGAAAATATAAAGCTGACCCAGTCGAGATAAACGGGGCCAAAAACAGGTCGGGAATCTCAGGCTGGATCATAACTAAAGAGCAGCCGGGATACAGGCCGGGAACAACACTCACTCACATTAACTAGGTACACAAAAGCCTGTCTAACCTAACCAAGGGGAGACACTTTATTTATCATCTCTCAGTTGCGTCTCTGTCTTTGGGCAGAGTGCACTCGGGCTTCTCTGTCAAAGGACAGAGGAGCAACTGAGGAAAATTATACTGAAGAGGTGCCCAGCCCTGGGGAACAGCTGCCTGAGGCTGCGCCTTCTCATTGCACTAGAGAAAAGGATTGGTGCACGCACCGAGACCAATGCAACCAACAGTTGTGGGGGCTGTGGGGAATTTTTGTCCCTGCCCGAGTGTACGCACTTGGGTCTCCATGTTAAAAAGACCTTGTGTCACATCTCATTCTTGTTGGGGAATGAGTAAACACCGTGTGTGTAAAGCCCTCCTTGGAGAGATTGTAACGCAGGCTTATCATCTCTCAGTTGCATCTCTGTTTTTGGTCAGAGTGTGCCCACGGGCGTCTCTGTCAAAGGACAGAGGGGCAACTGAGAAAATAATACTGAGAGGTGCCCAGCCCTGGGGAATTTTTGTCCCTTGCCCAAGTGTACACACTCATGTCCCCACTTTAAATGACCTTGTGTCACATCTCATTCTGGTGGGGGAACAAGTAAACACCGTGTGTAACCCATTACTTATCATCTCTCATCTACATCTATTCTTGAAAACATACTGATTTTTTCCTACTGAATATTGTTTTATTTATATTATAATTTGTTTTCAATTTAAGTGTGTCTGGTTGTTCTGGAATTGAAAAGAGAGTACATTTGAAAAGAGAGTACATTTGAAAAGAGAGTACATGTGTTCCATTAGGATGCTGATCCTTCCCACATGACCTAAATGACACAGGAGTGGCTAACAATTTTCATAGTCATGTTACTTCAGATATTTGACCTCCTACTACCCTGGAAATGACTTCCTTGGTGTCTGAGCCACATCAAGAAGAAGGTGACCAAAACAAATATCAAGCAGCCATTGAAGGCCACCATTGTGCATATGATATTCCTATCTATCTATCTCAATCTGTTCCTGTTGTACAGGTTGTCGTCTGTAGGGGTCACCAGATTGCCCTTAACTAATTTATATTATGCAAATTACCCCAAAATATGAAACAAGAAGAAACACATTCAACAAGAGAAGTTGCACAAGTAAATGAAATTTATAAATGCATAACAACAATTATACAAAATAGGAATTCAGTCATGTTTGAAATACTGAAATTTACTAGTCCTTGGAATTTTGAGTGAGGAAAATGTTCCTGTTTATAAACTGTGAAGTGTATTAAAAGGTGTGTGAATTTGGAGAATTTTAGTAAGATGTAGTGTTACTTGTAAGAGAATTAAACAGTTTGAAAATAGTGCAAAAAACATGCGTGGGCATGACTCAAAATGTTACATTAAAAGTTTCTGCCCTTGTAGTTGTAGGAGTGAATGTTTGTATGTACATGCATGTGTGTGTATGTGTGTTATACTGTTTTCCTGAAAGGGAAAAAAACCCCAAATTCTCCAGAGCTTTACATTGCTTGTAAGTAAGAGTAAAAGAGATCAAGAGAAGATGTGGCCAAGTATTTATAAGTCATGTGAACCACATTGTAGGCTTGAGAACATGGTTCAAGATTTTGGCAGACTTTTGGGTTTAAATACTTGTGAGTAGGCATTGTTATGACTTTGAGATATATTGACCATTCAGAAACCATTATTGTAAGACTTAAGTCTGGAGCCTGCATTGTGTTTAACTTGCACAAAAATCTATAACTAGCACATGAAAATATACAGTAGAAATATTTTAATATTTGTTATCCAATGAGGATGTAGTTAACTCACAGTAATATGGTAATTAGTTTTGATCCACTGAAATGTAGAAGTTTGGTTCTACAATATATATATCTATCTGTGTTTGCATATATCTATCTATTTATATCTCTATCTATCTGAATTTGTTCATATTTGTCTCTCTATCTATGTCTGTGCATATCTATGTTTGTTCATAATTATCTATCTCAATCTGTTCATATCTATTTATATCTGTGAATTTATATATCTGTCAGTACATATCTATTTATCTATCTTTCTACATCTGTGCATAACTATGTCTGTGTACATCTATCTATCTATCTATCTATTCTATCTATCTATCTATCTATCTATATATATATATATATATATATATATATATATATATATATATATATATATATGTCTGTACATATCTATCTATTTATATATATATATATATATATATATATATACATATAAAAGTGAACATAGAAGTCAGCACTTAGAGGTGACAGTATGTTTCATGCTAGACTGATAATTGCATCTAGCATGAAACTGTCACCTCTAAGTGTTGACTTATATGTTCACTTTTATATTTACACATGCTCTATCTCTGATATTGAGCACTTTATCCCATAAATATAGCACACCATAAGACTATATTTTTCATATATATATATATATATATCTGTGCATATCTATGTTGGTGCATATATATCTATTTATCTATCTATCTATATATCTAATTCTATTCATATCTATCTATCTATTTATCTATTTCAGTCTGTCCATATCTATCTATCTATCTATCTATCTATCTATCTATCTATCTATCTATCTATCACAGTCTATTCAGAGTTTCCAAAAAGTATTAAAGAAGCTTAATTTTTTTCCAAGGCTTCTTTTCAATACAATTTCCATAATGAGAATTTAAAAGCAACAAAGCCTTGTCCCATAACATATCCATGTTAGAATAAAGAATGTGAGCAGTCTTAAGATGAAACAATAACTGCCATGTACACACAAGAAACGTCAAAAACATCTTAACCTTTGATATCAAGTGAGTGGTTGATTGACTTGAAGTTGATTTAATGTGCTTTATCTAACATAAATTTATTTTTTATTTGCATTTTCTCTGATCTTATGATATAAAAATGGGCCAACACTTTGTATCAGTTAATCAACGTTAGAGAAAAAAGTATGTAGATGCTCACATAAATATCCTTTTCTTTGCTGTAATGTTATTACTGGAATACCATCACAGCATCCGTTTCTGATCAACTAATTAACCACAAAGCCAATGTTAGCCTGGTTGTGCTGGCACATCTTAGGAAAAAAATGTGAATTTGCAATTTTTATTTTTTTAATCATTTTACCCCAAGCAAGTTAATAAAGCTACTAAAGAGAGAATGACCAAAAAAAAAAAAAAACACTATTAAGGAGAGAGAAGAATAAAAGAAGAGGAATTAAGAAGATAATGATTGACATTACATTTAAATTTTTGAAGATCAAAGTTGGCTGGAAAGCAATAAGCTGAAAGCAATTTCCACATGAAAGAAGAAACAATTAGCATAGAACTTACAGTTACATCTAGCAGCCATTTTAACTGTAAAAAGATGACAACTGAAATAGATGACTATCAATATGCTGGAAGAAATTTCTCATGGATGCTGCCTACTTGGTTTTGTTTGGATATGATGCAGTACAGATTAAACTATACCCCCAACATAACAATATAATAAAAATGTGGCACATAAATGGTTGTATTGTATACATGCCTATACTGCTTTAGAAATAGTACTAAATACTAATTAGTTTATTTACATTATTAAAATTGTTCAGAGTGTTGTCCTCATCTTTATTGTCTTATTTGTAATGTTTTGGCCATTACACACTCTGACCTTCTTCAAGTGATATATGTTGGAATTTTGAACTGAATCTTTTATTTAATCTATCGGGTAGATTGTTCTATTTTCATCTCAGTATATTTTAATTCTCTTTAGTAACTCAACTTGTCCCCTCTACTGTGGCCAGGTATTGAACTCACAACTCTTTGGATCAAGTCACTTTTTTGCATTGCTCAACCAATGCTTTTATCCATTTGGACTAAATAAAGGGTTCAGTTCAAAATTCCAAGACATATCATGGGAAGAAGACCAGAGCGTACAACAGTTGAAATGTTGTGAATATAGCAATAAAAATGAGGACAACAGCCTGAATGATATAAATAGTGCACATAATTACAGTACCTCATCTCAGAAATCTAGGCAGATAAAAATATGACAAAGACTCTTGGGATCAGCAAGTCACTGTGTCTTGAAAACATATTCGGTTGGTGCAAAAATAATGTCGTTTTCTCACATATGATACTATGTGAGAAAACGACACTATTTTTGCACCAACCTAATATGTATATATATATATATATATATATATATATAAGTAAGCAAATATATGGATATAGATCCGACAGTATGAAGAAAAATATACAGAAAAAACAAACAAAAATCCTTATATGCAATTATGCTGTTTTAATGTTAATATAATGTCAACGTCAGATGTTTTGGTCTAATAAACCATCTTCAGGACATATTCATAAAATATAATTAACATTATCAATTCAACATATAAAACTTTCAGTTATCTGTTTGGATAAGTCTTGTTCTTATATCCATCGTCTTTGTCATGTTGAATTGATAATGTTAATTATATTTTATGAATATGTCCTGAAGATGTTTTATTAGACTGAAACGTCCGACGTTGACATTATATTAACATTAAAACAGCATAATTGCATATAAGGATTTTTGTTTGTTTTTTTCATATATTTTTCTTCATATATATATATATATATATATATATATATATATATATATATAATAAATTTACCTATTATCTCAGGTTTCATAGAAAAGAGATTTTGACATTAAATAGCATAACAAGAATTGATAGTCATAAAATCCACCAAATATTGCTCCTATATTGCTTTATGGTGGGGTACCCACCACTGGAGCTGGTAATGAGAAGTTTACTTACCATTAGTCCAAAGAATGTGCATTTAAATGCATTTACTAATCTCAAACTAATCTGACACAAGACCTTTAAAATAAGGAAGCATTTAGTCACAAAGTCTATATCAAACACTTACCAGATTAGTTCACTAATGTAGTTTTATGCAGGCCATAATTCCCAAGGTTAAACTATGATCAATCTCTCAAACAATGACAGAATCTAGTTATATTTATTATTTATGCTTCCATCAATCTGTCATCCTGGAAAAAGTTCTGGTGATCAACTTTCTTTTGGTCAAATGTTTTATTCTCCTTTACAAATTGTTTGAGGTTCTATCAATCCATCATCTTTATAAACACTGTAGGTTTATAATAAGTGGATCCAAACTGTTGCTACATAATCTAACCCCAACAAGACCATAGCTGAGAGGATTAAAGCATTGGTTCCTGAATTTAGTGGAATAGAAATTCTGAGTTCAATACCTGGGGTGGGCAGTGCAGACTTGGGTTCCTTAGTAACAGGGCAAGAAATAGCCGAGCAATACTAAATAAAGAACAAGATGAAATATCCTGAGACATGCACAGAAAAACTGAAACAATCTCTACTGCAGTAAATTAAATAAAAGGATCCGGTTCAAAATCCCCTGAAGGTTACCTGGAGTGACAGATATCTGAAGAAAGCTAAAGAACACAACAGCCGAAACGTTGTGATAATAACAACAATGATGATGACATTAGTTCAACTGGAAAAACATGTAAATATTCATAACTCTTCACTTCAAAAATTCAGACAGAAATAATCTAACCCCATCACCTCCACAACCCATGACCTCTTATAACAAAATAGCTAATCTAACCTTGCTGTGGAATTATGAAGGTCAGAGTAGATAACATTGTGCTGTTGTTGTTGTATTTATTTTTTTATATTTCTTTTCATTTTAAAAGATTTTGATGCTGTCAAAAGTCTGGTGAATGAAATAAAATATCCATATCCTAACCAAATAAATGACATATCCTTTACAGCTGAGAAATTAAGGTATGTGAATGTTGCTCTAATTAACCAAGAAAGTCATAAAGATGGAGATAAGGTAGATGTTGGGGATAATGCCTGTGAGAGGTGGTGTGGATGGTGGGATGTGAGGCAAATTTATTACTTTTTTTCACAAGGACTTATCACAAGAGTAGTCAGAGTCATAAACACAGTACTTGACTTTGGAGGGTAGAAATAAATATAAGGAGATCCATAGTAAATGCAGCTGCAAACCAGGTAAATAGTCACCACATAAAATTGTTTATACTTTAATCTTATTGAATTTTTATGTTCCTCAGCTGGTTGGCCAGTTATTGTATTCTGGTACCCTTGCATGTCTTTTATTTTATCAATTGGTGCGTTTACTTATATTTATATCTTGATCAGCCTATGAACTTTTCAGCCGACCCTCATATGTTAACCTGAGTTTCTAAGGATAAAAGTTAAGAAAACAATAAACACATGGCTCTCATTGGCTAGTGATGATAAGATAGGAAAATACATTAAAAATTTACTATAAATAAAGTATAGTAAATATTTTATTATAGAAATTTATTGGCAATGATTTACAAGAGAAATGCAATATGATGAATTTACTATAGAATTTACTATATTTATTGTTTTATTATAGAAATTCTGTCAATAAAATATAGCAAATGATTTGCTATAGGATGATATTAAAATATATGCGTTAACTTGAATTTGTAAGGGTTAAAAGCTAAGAAAGCTCCAGATATATGGCTCTGATCTGTTATTGATGTGACGTCGTCCCCTGGTCGCAGCGCCAACCGTGTCGTTCTATCCTAGTCTACCATGGCACCAACTGTGACGTCCTACTTTGATTCCCAGTCTGCCTACCCACGTTGTGAATTGATCTAGGCAGAGGAAATCAATCAGTCGTCGGGGCCGTACTGCAAACTGAGTTCAACGGGGGTGATACCACACAAATATGCATAAAAGGCAATAAAATGAAAACTCAAAAGTTCAAAGTATCAAAGAAAAAGGTAACAAACTTTATGTCTAGTTGTTCGATACATAGGACTGCTTCTATCTCCCGACCCATTCTATGGATTGTGACACGTCGTTTTCCGCTAGGCAAGTTTTAACACTTTAAGTCGTCTGCTCTCTAAGAAATTGGTGTGTCGGTGGATCTTTGGATGAAAGTCAAAAGAAAAACTTATTTCGGTGATCTGGATCTAAGTCGCTCTTCAAAATAATTGTTCTTGGTTTGAAGATGGGTCCGGATTTGTGCGTGAATCCTGGTCAGCTATCTGCGAGGCTTGCCTCAACCGGAGACTGACTCTGGGAACTACTGGGACTCAACTCATTTCTGCTCGTTGTGGCTTTGTTTATATGGGCGCCGACCAAAACCGGAGTGAGTTTGTCGGCACCGGGGGGTTCCTCGATAATTCTAAATACATATCCACCTCTCTGGTTAGGAATTTCCACCTTTTTCCATTTTTGGGAACCATTCCTCACTCCCACCTTCTCATCATACTTCAGAGGTGCATGAACTGCCCTCCCCACATCTTCGTGGCAACCTCTCTTACTCATCCTCCAGATGGGCGGCAACAGCCTCCCTCATGCATCACGTGATCACCACTCGACCAATGATGTCTTAGTCGGGCGTGGACGAATCTGCGGCTTTGTTTCAGGAAGAAAAAAAAATATCTTACTTAAAAAAAAAAATTATCTCTTCCCTTTTCTTCCCCTTAATGGTTTATCATTTCTCCAGCCGCGAACGGGACAATATGACAATGGCGGTCATAACTCTTGTTCTACATGTGGTTTACGTCAGGTATTTTATCGCTAATTATCAGAGTGTGTGGTCTTCTTGACACGGTCTCAAAAAAAACATCTCCAAATTTCCAGTCAGTCTGTCGCCTCGAAGAAAGAAAGAAAACACATTCATTTTCCTTCGGTACAAATTCCTGATAACAAAATTTTATTATCGCAGGCCAAGAATGCTCGTGGGTGGGTTTTAATTTTTCATATCTGTCCAAGTCCTTTTAGTTGCCTGTTTTACGTCACTTAACGAAATAACATTTTCATTTGAATTTTTTTTTTCTTTGGCCAGCCGGTCTGTAGTTGATAATAAGATGTCTTCCTGTACCAATAGTTTGTTTTCATATCCTTAGATAACACAGCCGATGCCAAAACATATCTGATTCTTTCCTTCTTTCCCTTTCTTTTTACTCAGAATTTCCCTGTCATTGTAATGACACTCTTTCGCCATTTGTTACTTATCAAAATATCCTTTTATCCATTGTCTCTTAGCTGTGTGTGTGTTCTTGCTTATCACTCACGATTCGGTTCTTAGCCTCTCCTTTTCTTCTTTTCTTTCTTTTCCCTTTCTGCCTCGTTAAATGGTGCCACATTGATGCAATGTATTAAAAATGAATTGCTGTAGGAATCCATTGACAGTCATTTGCTATAGAAAATGGGAGGAAACAATTTATGTTAGAAATTCAATGGCACTAATTTACTTGTGAAATACATTACACATAATTTACTACAGGAAAAATGTGCAAATGATTACTATAGAATTTAATTAGCAGTGATTTACTATAGACAAAGTATAGCAAATGATTTATTACAGAAATTCAACATTATTGATTTATAATAGACTAGTGGTTCTTAATCTTTTTAGTCCAATGCACCCTTTTCACCACAAGTCAGAATATCATTCCTCCCCCTTTTCAAGATAATCTGACACAAAAGGAGCATTTAAAAATAAAATATAAAAATAAAAAGAATTCAAACAAAAAATAAGGCATTTGTATTTTCCTTTGATACCCTTATCTCTTTTTTCCTCTCTCTCAAAGCTTCTCTTTCTATACATCTTTCGACTAAAGAGAGGGCAACCCTCAAATAAAAAGAGGAAGAAAAAGAAAATACTGAACCTGGCCGAAAAGTCCCGGAAGTTTGTGGGAACAGTGTCTACTAATTTATGAATGAAAACTACCTAGAAATCAGGGAAGCTCCATGCATAACTTCTGTTATAAAAAAAAAAAAATGAAAAAGAAAGGAATGCCCAAAAATAAAATAATTTTGGCCAATCAAAAAAAAATGAACACAAAGAGACTTTTGATGTTAGCCAAAATCAGTTTGCACCAGTTTCAGAGCCTGGTCAAAAGGATATGAGCTGACACCTCTGATTTAGTAGCAGATAGGACACCAAGAGTGATGAAAAGAGATGTGACTGCCAGAGGAACTAGCCATGCGTGAAGAAGTATTTAAGAAGTCATCTGCTAATGATATTTCTCCCCTGCTTAGGGCCAAGAAAAACAGTAGATTGACACTGACCTATTTGTAATATTGCTACTACCCCCCACCCCGGCACAGTCTGACTTCAAAACTACTACTACTGGAATTTCTCCAAGCTACTACCAATATCCACATTATAAACAAACATTTTTGTGACACCGAATATCAAAAGTCTCACCCTAAAGCAAATAAATAAAAATATATTATTTATTTTATAGTCTTAAACCAGTTCATTTTATTCCAAAGTTTCCAGAAAATCCTACCACCTATCCACACATTATTAGAAATTTTCATTCTTTTCTATATTAGTA
Organism: Acanthosepion lycidas; assembly: GCA_963932145.1. Taxonomy (NCBI): domain Eukaryota; kingdom Metazoa; phylum Mollusca; class Cephalopoda; order Sepiida; family Sepiidae; genus Acanthosepion; species Acanthosepion lycidas. The sequence goes on from OZ010575.1 coordinate 1,456,788, forward strand.
CATATAAATTTACATGGATTATTTTTATAAGGGAGCTTGTTTTTTGTTTTTTTTACACTCATGATGGGCTCCAAATTCTGTAAATAAAAAACAAGAAAAAGTAAAAGAATTTCCCATCCCCCACCTGAAATCACTTCTAGGGGCAATTTCCCCCTGGTCAAGAAACCCTGCTATAGACAATTATAGCAAATGATTTAAGACAGAAATTCAGTAGCATTGGTTTACTGGTGAAATACATTGAACATCATTTACAACCACCACCACCACCAAATGAATCTGTTGTAAATCATCTCAGCACCCCCCACTTCCTCTTTCTCAGAATAGTTTGCAAAATCCTCTTTAGGGATTATCATCAACTGTCTCATTGCATTCTCCTTAATCTCTCCCATGGTCTGAACTATCCTTACTTTCAATATCAGTTTTACATTTGAGAAAAAACAGAAGTTGTGTGAGGTTGAATCTGGACTGTAACTGCAGGTTGAGGTCTGATGGACATAGATATGCGATGTTTTGCTGAAGAATCACTCTACATCAGACACAAAAAATAGGCAGCTGAAATATTCCAGATAGCTGGATACGTTTCAGGGTGTCATGGCACATCTTTTTCTAATTGTTGCAATTTCAATCACTGAATTTCATTGATTCCTACCTGCATGCATTCCACATTTTCTAGTGTCCGGCTTGTTGATGGCTTTTCAGAAAATTGATTGCTTTCTATAAATTCTTGGCCAAGCTTGAAGAGTTAGTGACAAAATATTATCTGGATTAAAGGCATTGAATTATGTCCCAAAACATTTTAAATGAATAATTTTCACAAAGATAACAAAGTTAACAAGTTTGTGAGTTTTGTGTGTATTTTTTAGGCAAATGTGCATATTCAATATATAAACAATGAATATAGAAGGAGCATGCAAAAAAACTTGAGTTTCTGCTAGGGATATTTATTCCTTTTATGTTGACTGTATTGAAACAAAGTTAAATGTCTTTTGAGTATGTCTGTTTTTTTTCTTTTTAGTTCAGGACTAATTTATGGGAAGTAAAGATAAGAACAGGTAAGGATGATCAAGCTTGTCAGCTTTGCACTGAGTTGGCCAAATCTCTACTTTATGAGTAGGGCTGCTGAAAACATGTCCGTTGGAAAGTGGAAAGAGAAAGATTCTCTCCTTTCTGGAAGTGGGATCATAAAATCTCACATGTGACCAGACACCCTTTCTAGTTTCTTTATAACTTGCATCATGGGAAAATGATTTTTTTTTTTATCCTTTATTGTTATTTTATTTATTGGTTTTATTTCATTTTCCCACATACACAAACTCATTCAACAGAGTCTTGCTGCTGACTGTGGAACTTCATGGGAAAGTGTCTTTTTATGTATATGCAGTAAGGTCTTCTTTGATTGGTTGCTTCACTTGCATCACGGCCACATGATTGTTTCTTGAGATATTCCAGAATTGCAGGATAATTTCTAGCTAATACTGGTTCCCCATACAATCACTGAAGTTAAGCAATGCCAGGCCTGGTCAGTATCTAGATGGGTGACTACTTGGAAATATTAGATGTTGTAAGCTTGGGAGTGGTGTAATGGATAAGGATAAGGATTCAAAATATTCAGATAAAGGATAATAAGGATTCGTTATATTCACTTATGCGTAAATACCCTTGGGAAAGGTATGACTCTACCTCTTACTACCCCCCTTACCTATGGGTCAAAATAGAAAGACTTGTATTTGCAAATTATTATTATCGCCAAGAAATTGTTAATGCAATATTCACTCACAAAAAAAAAAAAAAAATTCCTGCAATCCAAAAATATGTTTCGGCTTTAAATAACTTACAAATGCGTTGATAACCGATAAAAAAAAGACAAATTAATTAAGTCCATTATTATTGATTAAAACATTCTTCAATGTAGCTATGGAGATTTTTAATCTACTTAACAATTCATACAGAGAAGAATTTTACTTACACATTGCATCAAAAGTCGTATCTTCATGTAGACATCCAGCAATTAGACTTTTAAGAATGGTTCAGATTCTATTATCACAGGTTTTTTGTTCTTGGTTCATTAAAATGGTTAATGTGAAAATTATTGCTCAAAATCTTTTTGGAAGTTCTTACTGCTAACCATTGATATGAATCCACTCTTTTAAAAACAGGAAAATTGTAGGAAAAAATGTTTTTAAATTCCTTTCTGTAGTGACTAATTTTTAACATGATCAAAAATTATTGCCAAAACGCAAACACACATTCACACAGCCACACACACACATATTTTTATTTTAAGATATTACACCAAAACATGTAAAAATTGCTACACAATTGCAGTCATGTTTCAATGCATGTGAATGCATCTCATCAGGTGATTGTAAATTACTGGCAAGTGAATGATTTATTTAGATTTAAAAGCAAAATACCCCCCACCTTTTTTTTCTAAAAAAGAGATTGTATTTTGCTTTTAAATCTAAATAACTAATTCACTCACCAGTAATTTACAATTGCCTGATGAGATGTTTCGATATGCATTGAAACATGACTCATCGTACCTGGATGGATATATATATATATATATATATATATATATATATATATATATATATATATATATATGTTCAAACAAGTTTGGTTAAATAATTTATAAATATTATCTGAAAAAAATATTTTGACTTTATGGAACTTCTGTATAGACATCCATGGGTATACAGATATTTTAAACCCCTGAAGATGGTCTCAGATGAAATTGGAAGTACTTGGGAAAATAAAAATTATTTGAAAGAAAATTTTGGTATTTTTCTTGATCAATTTTCTACTGCCACCAAGAAATTAATTTGTGGACTTGAAAGGAATAAAGCTGAAATAAGTAGAGATAATATGTCTAAATTATTTAACCAAACATGCTAGAATGAAAATATGCTGCCTTTATCTATACATATACATATATATATATGTGTGTTTGTGTGTGTGTATATGTATATGCATATGTATGTATATGTGTATATATGTATATGCATATGTGTGTATATATATGTATATGTGTATATATATGTGTGTGTGTATATGCTTGCATATATGTATATGTGTGTGTATGTATGTATGTATATATATATATATATATATATATATATATATATATATATATATATGTATGTATGTGTGTGTATATGGAAGATATGATATACAAAGCTATATATATATCAGACTAATAGTGGGTAATTGAATGACAAAATGTAGGTTTTTGTTTTTCATTTGGTCATTCAATTACCCTATATATATGATATACTCTACCATCATTTTTTAATGCATGAGGGTCCCAGAGCATGTTCTGCCCTTGATCTACTTGTGTTTGTGCATTGAATGACCTTCAAGGCCAGCAACCCACATAACATTCCACATACAGGACAAGGAACACCACTCTTGTGAAGGCTGCAGAAATGTTAGAGCAGTGTCTAGTAATATGAAAATGTTCAATGCATGACCTCTCAAAAGTTGTTATGCTTTTTTATGCAAATACTTCTCCACTTGTTGCAATCAGAAGACACACAGCAGCAATTCTTTGTTTAAACATATTTTAGTAAACAGAATGTAAAGCAAGTATTTGCTGTGCTTTTGACAAGTTTTCTCCTTGTGATGAATAAAATAAAAAACAAATTCTGAAATTCTGGGATGAAGAGTTATCATTATTTACATTATTTCAGACTATTGTCCTCATCTTTGTTGTTCTTATCACAACATTTCAGCTGTTGTACCCTCTGACCTTCCTCAGGTGTATATCAATCTGGGGGAATTCTGAATGGTAAACTGTTCTCATTCCACTACTCATGTCTAGGGATATCATCTAGTTCTTATTTTTAGAACTACTCAGTTATTGTTTCCAATGAGTCTAAGTACTCACTGCCTGGCCCAAGGATTGAACTCACAATTATTATGTCACCAAATTCATGAAGCAATACTTTAATCCACTAGGACAATTTGCTGTAGTGAACTTAGAGCCTTAAACCTAACATGCTTCCTGATTAGTACAGCAACTGAAGAAAATTAAAAAAAAACTTAGCTTTAAAAATGTTTACCTGATTAGATTTGCACTGCACTTCATTTTGGGATTTGGATTATCTCCCTTGTTCAGTATTTAGCAAGATGAAGATAACAATAGATAATTACTCAATTAAGCCTAGTCTGGCACAAGGCTATAACTGTGGGGCACCCAACTTGGATCAAATTGTGTCAAGAGTGCCAGATATACTTGTTATTATTTATTGAAACTTCAAAAATAAAACAAACTGACAGAAAAGGTATAAACAAATATTAAGTTGGTCAGAAAGTCCTGACTCAGGAAGTGGAAAGAAAGCAACAAAATTTTATGGAGCAACAACAACATTTATTTTTGAAAATAAAGTCTATCATTCTTCATGCCAGCAATCAGCCAGTAACCAAATCTGTCCCAGATACCAGCCAGCTGACTTTGAATCAATAAACTGTAAGCAAATTTCTTTCACTTCATCAAAAGTGTTGAATTGCTGGTTGCAGAGGAAGTATGCCATTGAGTGGAATAGGCCATAGTCACTCAGAGCAGCATCGGGAGTGAATGGTGGATGTGGAAGAATCTCAACACCGTCCATCTGTTTGAACTTAGTCAACCTGGCAGTGTCTGGCCTCACATTGTCTTACTGAAACAAAGCCAACTCTTGGCTGACCAAAGCAGGATACTCCTTCTTAGTTTGTTGTACACACAGTCTAGCTACTGGCAATGCAGTTTAGCGCTGATTGTGCAACCATGTAGAACAAGCTCAAAATGCAGTACCCCTTGGAAATCCCACCAGACAGAGATGAAGATTTGTTGTTTTTTCCACTTTCCAACTTTCTCTCTTTATTCATTCAAGTAACAAAGATTTGTTGTTTTCTTTTCACTTCCTAAGTAAGCCAGGCTAACCTAGTAATATATATTTATTTATTTGATTTAGATTGAAGTGAGTCCTTTGATATTTGTTGTAGCAAAATGTTCATTTATGAGGTAGATCATAGTAGCAGTTGAGAGAAAGTCTGTTTTGGTTTAGTAGTTGACAATGTAGAGGTTAGACCTTGGTAGTAGTTATCATCTTAGAAATAGATATGGCATCTGCTGTCTTTTCTTGGCACTAAGAAAAGCGGAACAAATGTCTGAAGTAGATGACTGATTAACCTCTTCACACAACATGCATGACTGGTTTCTCTGGTGGTCCCTTCTCTTGTTCGGGTTTCTCTGGTGATCCCTTTTCCTCTTCTGCCTCAGGGCTGTCAATTTATATTCTTTTGACCAGGCTCCCAGACTACTGGTGTGAACCTTGGTTTCGGCTAACATCAAAAGTCTCTTTGCATTAATTTTTTGATTGCCCAAATTATTTTATTTTCCAATGCATAGAGTCTTTCTGATTTTTGGTAGCTTTTAGCCCCAAATAGCTAAACTTCAACCATTTTGTGTCCAGGTTCAGTCTCTTTTTCTTTTTCTTTCTCGTTTTTATTTGAAGGTCGCTTTCTCGTTAGTTGAGAGAGAAGTATAGAGTGAGAGAGAGAAAAAGAAATAAGGGTTTTAAAGAAAAGTAAATGCCTTATTTTAATTTTAATTCTTTTTTTTTTTTTTGCTTATATATTTTATTTTCATATTTTATTTTATTGGGACTCACTACAAAACCCACTAACTAAAATTGAGTATTTCTCCCACAAATTCACAGTAATATAGTCCCCAATGATTATAGAAATTATCTGCTATTTCTTTTGTATTTGCCATTCTCTTAGACTGGCATTCTGTCTGGAAACTTTCTGAGTTTGCCACAAACTCCCAATCAACAGCTTTTGATTTGAGATAAGTTTTTTAACCATTGCTCTAATTCTAAAAAGTAGGTATTTTTGACAAACTTGGCATTTGGAACAAGACAAGCAGCTGTAAAATCAAATGAAGGTAAATTCACTTGCAATTTGTATGTATTTACTAGACTGAACACAACTCTAATTGAGACGATATTAAACCATCGCTCTACGGCAGGTGGCCAGAAACTATTAAGCGTTCCTGTGTTTGACCTCTCGGCTGTACCCGCAAATTCTTTTTCACCCCAAGTTGGACGGGTTCGCAAATGCTGACATTAAAACGTGTACGACTCCCCACACAGAGGTTCCCAGCATGCCTCATTCGCTTTGTAGAAGTCACTTAGTTTTGTAGCCGGCAACAAGCAAGGCATATCGTGTTTTTTACAGGGGGCATTAAGATACAACAAAACCACAGCTCTTAAGAAAAGAAAATATCAACTTCTTTGGTATTGTGTGTCTTTCACTTATCTGGTTATTGTCTTTTTAATATTATTTAATAATAATTATTCAAGAGTTTATCGTCGACCAAAACTCAACAGCAATAAAAGATGGTAAGAAAAAAAAGTTTTCTTTTCTTGTTTCTTGTCTTTATTTAAATAAGAAAAATGAAATTTTTTTATTTTCGTCCAAAATTATTTTAAAACTTAATCCAACTTAAAGTTCTGTACTAAAAAAATGTTTTCGTTTTAAAATAATTATATAAATTAAAAACTTGAATATGAAAATGAATTGAAAATTAATTTATATTATTATTACACTTAGAGTGACTACAGTATTACTATTTCTGACAATATTAACAAATAAACATAATTTTATGTTAATAAATAAAATATTAACTACATAGATTTTAGACTGTAGGTATAACTCTAGTTAGTTTTTTTGTACTACACTTTACAGTGTAAAGTTTACACCTGCAAGTACAAATTATACATTTTTTTTGTCAATTTTTTCTATTTTTTTTATTTTTTTTTTTTAATTAAATTAAAAACAAAAATCACGAAAAAAAAAAGTATTAGTCTTTAATGAAAAAAAATTAAAATATGAAAAATATTAGAATTGTATTTAATTTAAAATTCATCATATTTTGGGGTGGGGTTGAGGAAATCAAATTTAAAATTTACAAGTAAAAAAGTAAAAACGGAATAAAAGAATGTTCGTCTTTGTTTTAAAATTAAAATGTAAAGTTTAAAAGTGTATATACAATAAATAAAATCTAATAAATAATCCATCCACCAATTCTTTTAGAAGAGGTTCTTATTGGAAGGAAAAAAATAGGATGCCTAAATAAAAATCATACTGATACTTATGCATTTTTGTTACATATTTTATTTTTAATGAAATAATGTTGGCTTACGATTTTATGAGGGTCATGTTCTTTTTTTTTTTTTTTTAAGTGATTCAACCTCTATTTCATCTTGAAGGGTGTATATATTAATAAAACTGACTTAAAAATGTTAGCTTCACTATAGAATTTAATTACGGATGCCAAGGTCCAAGAAAAAGGGTACAAATAAAAAGGCTTACATCTGAGACTGATTTGATTTGAGGAATTATTATCTAGTTCAGTTTTTTGTTTTTTTGATGTGGTTTTTGTTAAAGATTTTTTTACTGAAAAAAAAAAAAAATTCTTTAAAAATCAATAGAATTTCAAAAATATAAACAAAAAAATCTTTCTTAAATTATAATTTTTAAATCAATTCTTGTAGATTGGATAAACTTTTTTTTTTTTTCTTTTTTTAGAAAAAAAAAAACTTATAATTTTGAAATTAAACTTTATATTTTATTTTTTTAAGCAATATTTGCCGGTTTCAAATTATTTTTTTTTAATTTGCTGGTGAACTCCTGACAACATATATTTTTAATTTTAAAGTTCGTTACTCTTTCAAGGTTGACTTCTTCAAGAATTGGGCTATAAATCTGGGAAAATGTTTTGTATTTTTTAATTCAAGTGGTCTAAGTGTTTATTTTATTAGGAAAGCAAAAGATTTCTCTTTTACTTTTTTTTTTTTGTCTTGTAATTTGAGATTTTGTTTTCACTGGATGACCTTTTAAAGTGTCCTTGTTTTTTAATTTGTTGCTTTTTATTATTTTTAATCCAGCAACTACAATTATTTATTTATTTATTTTAAATCAGTACCTCTTTCTTAGACTAAAAATTTATAATTTTTTTTTATTTTTAATAATTCGTAAAATTTAACAATGACATTTTTTTTATTTTATGCTAACTTTTTTTTAAATTGTTTAAAAAAGATAATTTAGTTGTGCACTTTCTCTTGAACAGTGCCAAAATGAATCTTATTTTTAAATTAAATTTTAAATAAAAAAAATTTTTCTTTTGAATGTCATGCCCAGGAAAAAAATCATTTCCGATGTAGCACTCTTCCAATTCAATTTACCAGCTTTTTAAACAGACTTACGTACGGTATCATAATTTAATGACCTTGAGCACTTTTGGGGTTGGGAAATTGTTGTGAAAAATAAAATAATCTGATTATTGGTGTCTGTTGATTTTCGCGAAAATAATAACATGTTATCAAATTTTAATTTTATTTAATAAAGTCAACAATATGCGATGTAGAATTACTCAAATAATGACTTCAAAATTTTCGTTCCCAAGGAGTGGGGGGGGGGGTAAGGAAAAACTTGATTATCAATAAAAGAAAAGAAAAACTGATTCAATATCGATGGATTGATTTGATTTTAATCGCTACACAATCTTCCATCTCCTAGGATTTTAATTTTAGAATATGACTTAAAAAAAAAAAAATCTTGATGATAGCATTTTTAAAAATAAAATCATTTTTTATTTTTAATATTCCGAGGATTGTTGATTTCCCCACTCCTAAAAATGGTATTTAATTTAAAAGATTTTCGTGGTGTTGACTGTTCAATATTTACTGTTTGTCTTCAGTAGAATCTACGATAAGCCGACAAAATCATTTTTAAATACTTAGCCTTAGGTTTTTGTTTTGTTTTTTACTTTTAACAAAGATTACACTTTGAATCGATTGACGTTTAATCATTTTTTTAATTAACCCTCCATGTGTGTCAGGGACTCAGGGAGGAAAGGAAGTGCTGTCAAAAGTTTATTTTAAATATGAGACAAAAAAAAAAAAATGATTGAAATGAAAAATCAATGCGACTTCACCTTGCAAAATGTCTCTTTTACGGTTATTTTTTTTTTTTTTCATCAACAATTTTTTATAACTTATTTTTTATAATGTTTATTTATTTTTATAAGCAATGTTTGTTTTTTTTTTTCTTTGTGGGGAAAAATCTATCCGTTATTTATTTTTCCTCTCATTGAGTCCATTCACCTCTCCATCCATATTTTTTTGTCTTTTACTACCAGACCTCTCCATCTTATTTAAATTTAGGCTTTTTTAATTGAGTTTTTAACTGTTATATCTTCAAAGACTACGACGAAAGGATTTCATGCAAGTGACCTTCACCCTTTCAGAAAAATCCTATGAAGGACGGAGAAGAAAAGTTTCTCCTCTTCTTTGTTTTGGGTGGAGGACAAACTAATAAATCCAAAAAACCGTTCTTTTCTCGCCTATTTAACCTTAATTAATGAATTTACACGCATAACACTGATAAAACATTCTTGTACTCGCTGTCAAAGGAAACTTATTTTCAAGATTCACTGGCCCGTGATTAAATTAGTTATTTGCTTGTAGACTAAATAATTTAATAGTAGCAGCAATTTGTAACACGTTTTACCAGATGATATCCAAAAGTTGAGGGAATTAGACCGGCAAGGGGGAAGAGTTGGAAAATGATTCATTAATAATACTCCCTACATCGTTTCCACCATTAAAGTAGTCGTCTTGGCCATAGGCATAGCAATCTTATAAAAGTCCCCAAAGCCCATTTGTGTTTAAATTCCCCGAAGTTTTGGGTAGCTCTCTGGATGTACTCAACATTGTTGACCACAACATAGAAGACTCCAGAGAATATTCTTTCTTTTGTACCCCGACTCGCCACAGGCAGGAATTCGTGTGGACGTGTTGCAATAATAATGGTCTGTTATGATTTTTAGTTTTAATTACGATTTTATAATTTTTTTTTCTTTTAAGCCATTAAATCGTTTAAATAATTCTTACATTGATGAGAATTAATTAATGACAAGACAAAATCCTGTCAAAATTCAAGTATTGTAGGTTACTTAATTTTACACAAACTGATTTAAAACTTTAAAAAAAGAAGTGCATCTTTATTCTTTTTAGTTGTACCGAATGTTTTTTCCACAACTGATATTGATATATTAAATCAGGGTTATTAGATTATCAATCTTGCTCCTGTTTGTTAATCAGATAAGTTAACTAACTTTTTTATTGATCTGCTTTTTTGATAACTGCTGTCGACGTAAGAATATATTTTTTTAAAGATTTTATTTCTCTCTCTCTACATTCACTCTAATGACAATAGGAGTTGTATTATTCCTTGATTTTGGAGTTTATCATTTTGTATTTTCTTCCTATCAAGGAAACTTTATTAAAATGCGTTCAACTATTGGCGTTTTAAAAAAAATAATCTGTGCATTGATGCCAAAGAATTTTAATTTTGTTTAAAGTTTGATTTGATGTATTCCACATATTTTCTTTTGTGTTACAAAAAACCTCGTTTGTGCTGGAAAATATTACATGTGTTAAGCTAATAAATGTTAGGAATTATCTTGTACAAATGCACACAGATAGACAATGCGGGCATAGGAATCAACACTGTATGGTGACACTACAGTTTCAATGTGATCTTTTAGACCAAGAATATCACATGAAAGGAATGAAACTGCAGTGTTGATTCCCAAGGTCTTAAGTCTATATATATATATATATATATATATATATATATATATATATATAGTGATACCTCAGTTTAAGTTGTTTTGAGGATACATCATTTTTTTCTTAAATATTATGTGGAAAAATAAAACTTGTCTTAGGTTGTTTTACTCAAGTTTATGTCAGGCATTAAAAATATTAGAAAATCAAAATATTAAATAGCAATAACACATAAAATCATATTTAAATAAATTTAAAAATATTAGGCATTGTGTGTATGTAATATAAACAAAAAAAAATTAGCATAATAAAGTACGTTCTGAGCAGATGTTTTTTTTTTTTTTTTTTTCAAATTCCTGCCAACAGGTAGCACTCATGTTGTTTCTGCTCCAACACAGATTTTGAATTGAGACTTGTTTACATCTGTGCTCTGATGTTCTTTCAATTACATTTCAATTGTGATTTAGAATACGTTTTGTTTGACCGTAGCTCTGAAGTTTCTTATCTCAGTGCTAATGCTAAGTGTAATGCTATGTTGCTGGAAGATAATGTGGAAATTCTTATTCAGAATACTATATGTACATATAAATACTGTAATAGACAATGGGGAGTGCTTATTTACAGTTTATAGTGTGGTTATTTTGACTTAAGTCATGATGTAGGGTGAGATATACCTGTGTGTGTGTGTGTGTGTGTGTGTGTATATATATATATATATATATATATATATATATATATATATATAATGATAATAATGTGTGTGTGTATTCTATCTTCAGTAACAAGTAATCTTCTATAAATATGGCAGATTTTAAACCTGAAACTTTTTTTTACCAATGTTTCATCCTCTGATGGACTTTATCAAGGCATTTGGATGAAACGTGCCAGTAAAGTTTTCCTTTTGTTTTCATTCTCGTTTTTTTGCAGCGGTTTTTATTTATATCTGCAATACATGCTATATCTATGGTAATAGTCGTCAATATCAAGGATAGTGTATGTAAATATAAAAGTCAATATGGATGCTAACACCAAGCAGTGATTTGATTTCATGCTTGAATGCAATCTTCAGGCTGTGTGTATTGTGTTTGGACTCTACTATTTATATATGATGATTAATGGTGCATTATAGGCAGCAAGGTCTATTGTATTACCCTAACAGTTATTGGGTGGGTGGTATGTTATATTTCAAATTATTGAATAGGTTATTGGGCCAAATTGTGAATCCAAATGCAGTTATTTGTAGCTATTTTATAGTTTTGTTTGTTAACTTTTTACTCATTATTGGTTATTTGTTGATGGTTATTACATGTAAATAATTATTTACTAGGGGCAAAGAATGGCTTGCTAATTTTAATGCCTTCAAAATGAAACTGCTCTTTTAATATGAAAGATCATGGCTGATGCTAACCTCCAGGAGATTGACTCATTGCACCTTCTAAGGCTAACATTTTCTGCTGCCATGAAGTGGAAAGATTATATTAAATCAGTTGCTAGGTCTGTAGCTAGGAAAATTGGTTCCTTGTGCTAGACAATTTTTCTCTCCAGGATCCATCTTGCATATTTTTAAGTCTACCATTTATCCTTGCTTTGAATCTTGCTGCCATATATGACCTTGTGCTCTTGCTGTATATTTAGACAGAAGCTTAGCGGCAATCTGGTAATCGAGGAGTGCATCCAAAGCTGGGGTTATAATCCTTGAATTCCTCCATGTGGGAGAAAAATGCAAATATTGACCTTTCATAATTGTTGAATGTTTACAAATGATATGGCTACAGTTAGGTGTTGGATAATGCATCTTTGGCATGGTTACAGCAAATGTGTGTATGAAAAAGTGGGTTGCTTCCACTAGTATTGATTTTTATGAGCCTAGTATCTTTCTCTGTCTTTGTTGATGGCTGGCTAGAATACATATCCAATGGTGATGACATGGTTTGTAGCTGTCAACTTGGTCAGTCCAGTGATGTGTTGTGTCCTTTGTGTCAGTCAGTTTCCATGGTAAGAAATAAGTGTACACTATTTACATTATTTGGACTATTGTCTTCTTCTTTGTTGACATATTTATCACAATGTTTTGGCTGTTGTACGCTCAGGCCTTCTTCAGGTGGTTGGAATGTCGAACTGAACTCTTTATTTCGCTCACTGGGGTAGACTGTTCTAGTTCCACGTGCCATGTTTAATGGATGTCATTTATCAGTTATCTCCTGTTAATTTCCCTCTGAAAGTTCTCCACTGCCTTAACCGGGTATTGAACTCACACTCTAACGCCTTTATCCACTGTGCCATGTGTCATTGAGGACACATGGCACAGTGAATAAAGGTGTTAGCTAGATCCAGTGACAGGACCCAAAGAGTGTGAGTTCAATACCTGGTTAAGGCAGTGGAGAACTTGGAGAGGGGAATTAACAGGAGATAACTGATAACTGACATCCATTAAACATGGCATGTGGAACTAGAACAGTCTACCTCAGTGAGAGAAATAAAGGGTTAGTTTGACATTCCAACCACCTGAAGAAGGCGGGAGCATACAATGGCTGAAATGTTGTGATAAATATGGTGACAAAGATTCGGACAATAATATGAATAATGTAAATAATGTGCATAATACCTCATCTCAGAAATATGGAAAGATACTGAAGAAATAAGTGGCATTATTTTTGGAGAATAACTCCTATTTTGTGTGTGTGTGTGTCTGCCAAGAAATATTGCAAATACAACCATTATTGTCATGTGATTAGAAGCGATTAAGAAATGAGGTGTTAAATTTGTGTTCGATGTCTACTCAGAAATTGTATAGTTAAACCAAATAACAATGTATTCAATAATGACTGAGCAAGGGTGCCAAAGTCTGTCCAAGATTATATTTCTTGTAGTCTGAGTCGGGGTGGGAATGAAGTCTTTTTTTTTTTTTTTTTTTTTTTTTTTTTTTTGTATTGGTCACATTTGAAGGTCATTTTATAATAATTCTTCAGCTGTAAAGGTGTTAATGCTAATTTTAATTTTCTTTTAAATAATGAATTTGTATATTCTTTTAGAAAAGTGATTTGGCTTTTTGAGGCGAAGAGAATTGAATGAAAATAAATTGTATCTATAGGAATGATTGCTGACCGACATTTAATGGCATGTAAAATATTCAAGTGGCACACACAACCACAATGTGTTTGATTAAAGTTTATCCTGTTAACAGTTGAACCTCAAAGCACCTGGTTTTGCTTTTTTGTAGTCTTACTCTAATGCTGGTACAAGATCACATACCTGGAGCACCACATAAGAAATTGCTGTTAAAGGCTTGCAAGTTTATCTGGTTACAACCATCTTACAATACACATAGCCATTAAAGAACCTTTTTTTAAATTCAATCTTTTTTTTTTTTTTTGGGATTTATTAAAACATTATATTTCTATCATTTGCATTTTAACTAATGTCCTCATCTTTGTTATAACATTTTGGTCATTGTGCCTTTTGAACTGAACCCTTTATTTAATCAACAGGGATAGCTTGTGTTTGTTCATTTGTCCATGTCATGGGGAAATAACTTGCCTCGTTCTCATATTTCGACAGAATCTGAGTCTCTACTACCCAATCCAGGGATTGAACTCACAATTACTATGTTGCCTAATTCATAAACCAACACTTTAATCCACTAGGCTGTATATTTTTTTAGGCAGTTTCTCATTTTTCTTTCAATGAAATGCTTGCCTATCCGCTATCTTTTCTATACATGCCTTTGTTGATTTGTATCAATCTGTTGGTTAATGCACTCTCCAAGCTTGTCAGTAAGCCCAGCACCTTCCAACTTTTTTCCTCTTTACTAAATTCAAGTTACAAAGATTTGTGGCTGGTGCTATAAATTAAGGAAACTGGAATATTACCAAGTGGAACATTTAGCTGAGAAAATCTTCAGGCAAAATTAGGGGAGATTAAAATAGCAACAATGAGGGATGCTAGTCTGAAGAAAATATTGAACAACTACATTCATTTACATTATTTACATTGTTAGGATGGTTGTTCTCATCTTGATGACGTTTCATACTCTGGCCTTCTTCACGAGATTGGAACTTCGAACTGAACCCTTTATTCCATCCAGCAGGGTACATTGTTCTAGTTCCAGGGCCGAAGTGTAAACGGCTGAAACATGAATATGACAACAAAGATGAGGACAACAGTTCAAACAGTGTAAATAGTGTAAATAATTACAATACCTCATCTCAGATATATAGACAGAAGTACATTCATGTCTGTCTTGATTATATATGGACAAAAAAATCAATAAAATTTATCTTTCTAATTCGCTTTTTATTTTATTGCTTTACAGCCAAGTAAAATTTGGGGTTTCATTTCAGGTATTCAGCTTAAAATCCTGGATAAACTAATTCAGCTGCCACAACAGTAACATAATCAGTTGGTGTGCTTTAGATACAAACAAATTTCAGTTTCATTTGATTTTGGACTAATGTCCTCATCTTTAACATTGTAACAACATTTTGGCCAGTGGATTTTGGGTGTCTGAAGGTTAGCCAGTTCAATTAATAATATATGAAAAAGGCTAGGCAACACAATAGGCAAAACTGATAACAACAAAGATAAAGACATCAGTTCATATGTAAATAATGATAGCTCCTCATTCTAGGAATTTAGACAAAAATTTCATTTTTATCTGGAACAAGGTTACAATAATAGGAATGGGATCAGTTGGCTGTCAGTCTAGGTGATAATGGCCTTCAATATCATATTCTTCTCTGGAATTCATTTTAACCCCTTCCCTGATGTGGACGTGTATTCTCCATCTTTTTGTTTGCATTATTTGTGTGTGTGTGTATGTGTGTATACACGCACAACGGCATACCAAAAGTCCTGTAGAACTGCCTATTACGTGATTGAGTGCAGTAACTGTGACCATTCTTTCACAAGTGGTTGATTGACCTTTGAAGAGATGTTGGACCTTGCCATGTCCACATCTCTCCGTGATATACGTATAGGGGATCTTACAGATGAATGGGTTACAGTTGCCAACACCCTAAATTGAAAATGCTAGGCAGGTTCCCAATACATGGTCTACAGGCCCACCAAGTATTAAGTGATAGGAATGCACATTTAATAGATGATCACTGAAGAATTTTATATGACCACTGCAAAATAACTGTCCATTTAGAACCTGAGTGAAACAGAACCATATTTTAAGATAAACAATATAAAAAAACCTCGTGTAATTTTTTTTTTTTTTTTTTTTGTCATGCAAATTTCTTTAAATCAACTTCCCATTGGCCTGTATGGATTGAAGATAACCAATTTCACATGTTCTTTGGGATAAAATATCCCAAAACAACAAATTAAATTAACACAGCAATTCAGCAAAAAAATAAGTTTCGCTTAAAGCATAATTTGTGTAATTTTTAAAACGATTCAGCAATTATGAAAAGGTGGAACAAAAATGTCTCCTGCATTCATTAATGCGAGACATGTTTGCTGAATGCAGATGCCACACCATTTGTTGGAAATCTCAAGAATGTTCCTCAAACTAACTCTGGGCAACTGATGACACACTGCATTATCCTGCTGGGATAAGCCATTGTTCATGGATTCATGCAAATTATCCTGAAACACTCATGGTGCTTTGTTGACAACTGGTGTCAATGGCTTTGTGAGTTTCTGCTACACCCAAGCTCTACCATCAACCCCCAAAACAACAGAGACCCCTCTAGGCTTACGATCACATCATGTTTAAACACTGCTTAATTTCCGTGATTGTAGAGGAAACAATGTTGAATACCTAGGTGTGTAATTGGTTGGGAATACCAGGTGCTGTAAGCTTCGATGTGCAGGTCATGTAATGGATAATGGTTCGGAATTGTTAATTGGAGAGCAGAGTTCCTGTTGGGTTCGTTATATTCACTTGTGCACAAATAGCCTTGGGAAAGGTAAGAATCCACCTTTTCCTCCTCGAGCTATGTTGTGTTAATTAGTAAAACTTGTTTCGCTAAACCATTATTATCTCGAAAAGAAAAAAATTCTTACAATCTAAAAATATTTCCTGGCTTTAAATAACCGACAAAGGGTTGATAAAATAGATGAATCAATCAATTAAACATTCAGTCATCCAAGGTCCAATTAGTGACATTACAAGTCTAGATTAAGTTCTGTGTCTGAATTGTCAACAGGGTCACTCTGGTGAGCCTTCTGCTCTCCTATCTCAGAAAATGACTCTTGGATATGAATCTAGTACCTTCTTCACTGAATGTGGAGATTCTGCAAGCCATTGTTGATGCTTTGTTAACAAAGACAAAGTTTGTCAAAGGCTTTTGATTGCAATCCTTAAACGCTTGTGGGTGGTAATGTCTTCCAAAAAGTGTTCCTGGCATAGCTTCAGACTGACGTGTTGTTTTTTTTAACTATTGTCCCAGAATTGTTCTGCAAACATTGTAAACTGTTGCAAAATCAAAAAAATTTTTTTTATCATTTCTGTTAGTAGAATGAAAAAAAAAAAAAAAAAAAAAAAAATATTTAGGAAATAAATTAAAAACCTAAAATATTAATGTTTTAAAAATGAATAAATGCAAAAACAGTTAAATTTTAATGTCATTTTTATAAAAATCACATCTTTATTTTTATTCAGACATTTCGGTTAAATCATCTTGAATAATTTTACATGGAAATGTTCTTTATTAATTAACTTCCAGGTTCAGAGTAACTTTTAGCAGACTTCAAGAATTGTGCCTGAAGCATTCTCTATATAAAGAATATCGGTGCCTTTCAATTATTCACAATCAAAGAAGTTTATCAAAATTCGTTTACCTTGTGTCCTGACTAAATTTCCCATGCTTCTTATTTTTTAAGTTCTTTATATTTTCAATTTAGTTTTATGACAAAACAAAATGTCATGAGTTTTTCAAGTTTTTACCCCAAAATTGCCAGAAAAAATACAATTTCCTTTTGTTTATTAAAGCAAAATTTAGTTCTTGCAATAATACAAATATCTAACTTTAAATCCGTCAACCTTCATTGAGACTTCATTAAACAGTTTAAAAAGAAGTGTTTTCATTTATTTGATTGCATGCATGGCTCTATGCTCCATTTATTAAAAGACTGCCACTGTTGATGAGAAATAAGAATTTTCATTATTTTAAGTAATTAGTTTTTTTTTTTGTTTTTTTTGTTAAGTATAATTTTAATTAAATATATATATTGTCCTGGCATCATCCCAAAACCCCTAACCAGTCAAATGTTTTACTGTCCCCCTGGGATGATGCTAATCTCCATCTCTGATTGACAGAAACCCTCCCCCCTCCTGCAACATTGTAGGTTGAGGAATGTCAAATCCCAGTGAATTTCAGAAATGGAATGTGTCCTGTTCAAACTACAATAATTAATGTTGCCTTTCTTTGACCCGCTTAACTTGTATCTACATTGACTTATCACATGTCAGAGCAAAATTGATATATGTCTAGATATTTCTATGATGGTGCCACCTACCATTAGCTTTACCTACTGCTCTCTCTCCTTAATTGACATGGCAGTGTATCTATTGTAGTGGCACAAGGATGATGCACATGGGTGAGGAATAATGGCTCACCTTTTATTTTGTTGATCATAATTCGTCTATTTATTGTATGAGCTATTTTGGATTCAGTCTCAACCAATCTGTCATGACCTATGCATGGGCTTTTTTTTTTTTTTTTTTTTTTTTTTTAAACTAAACACTGAAAGAATTTGTTTGTTTCAACCTTACTGTCATAAACACAATAGATTAACCCAAAAACAATTTTTTTTTTTTTTTCCTGTTAGAAATCTTATCAAATATCCTCCCTGGATAAATGGAGACCATTTTATAGATAGGAAAGAAACGTACAGTTGTGAAGTTCTAATGAAAAAGACAACTGGTTAATAGGCTCTGATTATAAAGTTAAATAGAATTGTATATGTATTTAATAACCTCTCTCTCCCTGGTAAATTCTTATTCAAAGAAGATCATAGGAAAATGGAGCACGTTTCTTTGGTGTTTGTATTTGTTGAAATTGAAATTTTTTTGTTGTTGTTGTTTTTCAGTCTGACCCAATCAAAGTATTAGTGACTGGAGCTGCTGGCCAAATTGCTTATTCGCTGCTCTTCTCTGTGGCTAAAGGAGATGTTTTTGGAACAAAACAGGTATGTACATCAATGGAAATCTTCTATTTAGAGAGATAAATATGTTAATGCTTATCTCGGTGTTCAAGGTTTCTTCTAAAAAAAAAAAAAACAGGCTTATGACTTTTTTGTAACCCTATGTTTCTGTGTCATGAATCAAACTTGTTCAAATGTAATGAAAAAGGCATTAATTTGTTTTACTTCTTGATAACAAGGTCACCTCTAAACTAAAAATTTGATTTTACCATATACACAATAAGAGTAAAATATCAAAAGATTTCAGAAGCTTTATTTTTCAATTTGTTAATGATGTCATTGGATAGGACTTATATTTTTTAATGCATTTAACAGTTTATAGCTATAGCATAACATACAAACATAGGTTCTAAAAGGCTCCAGAAAGTCATAGTACTACTATACTTATATACGATTTTAAACCCTTCATTATTTTTTAGCAAAAGTTGATTGAATTATGATACAGGAAATGATTTATTCTATAAAGTCATAATCCTTTTATAAAAAGAGGTAACAATTTTTCAAAAATTTCCTTAAAAATCATTTAATTACTCGTTACTTACCATCAACTGAAGAAATACAATCAATAGTACTGAAACATGAAAGTTTTGTGTAGCGATTTCTAAATGTTTTTATTATAATCTTTTATAATAATCCACTTGGATAATTCCAAAGAGGATATAGATCCAGAGAGAGCTCGATGTGCACAGACGGACGGACGGATTTTATTTTATTTTAGTAGTAAGAGATGCTTGCCTAGAAAAATCAGCATTTGAAATCGGAACTTTCTTTCTTTCTTTGACTTGAGCATTAATGTTAAGCATCTTGGTAGTAAATATCTCGCCCACAAGATAGTCTACTTTGTTAGCAAACCTTAAATAGTTACCCTTTGAGAAGGATATTAGCATGCAAGAAATTCCATTTAATTTATATTTAAAAATTTATCATGTGTGTTTTTCTTTTCTTGATATTGACTTTAAACAGGTTCAAAGCCTTACTAATGGAGCACTTGGTGCTAACTGCATTTACTATCAATGGCCTTCAAAATCTTTGCTAATCAGTATCTTCCAATGGAGACAACTTTTTAGAGGTTAGGAGGAGGGGCTTTTTGTCTACTTATTTAAATGGATTATTTTTAATATACACTAGGTTGGAGGTTGGCAGACCCACTTGATGTTGTTCATTCACAGCAGAAAGTACAGAAGAGAGTTCCATTAGGAAAACAGTTTAAATTAAGTAGTATCGTGTAGAAACAAACCTGGTCGTAATTTTTTTTTTTTCCTCCCACAAATGTTAAGCAAAAATATAAACACATGAACACACAATCCTAATTATGGGTGGAGATACCCCCACCTTAAAGAAATATTAAATAATCAAGCTCCAATAATTACTTACCACATGCACTTCATATTTCTAATAGTCATAAAGCACTTAAATAATGTAAGATCAAAACATTTGCAGATGATGTCACCTCCTAGTATTACACATTTCACTTCCAACAAATGGTGGGGTGAATCAATCATTATCTTACTAAGCTTAAATTTCTCTTTGGTATACTCCCCCCCACCATTTTACCTGTTGTATTTTGTTGTGGTATGTCATAACTGCGTTTTGGTCAATTTTGAGTGATTCCCTTAATCCTTTTCTCTAACAAAGAGTTGCTGTGCTGTTATCTGCAATCTGACACTGTTCTAGAAAATACAGGCAATTGTTCTTTATTATTGTCCCCGGAATTGCTGTAGGCTTGGATGTTAAAAAGAAATTTTCAGTCAAACCAAATGAAGGGGATAACAAAGATTATGGCAGAAATTAAATGTGGAACTATTACCAAATTCCTTTTACTTCAAGAAATGATAATGACAGCAGCAGCATACCATCTTACAGGCCAACATAGCTAGTTTTTGTTGCCTTGTACCAAATGGAGTTTATTAACGACTATTTGTACTTATGAAGAAGCTTGTAAAGGGGAGATAATTATGTTAATTTTAACTGGGTAGCAAGTGGTGTGAGTAATAGTTTGTTCACGGGTTCAGTTGACTTCGTCATGAGTTCAGTGCTCACTGGGTGTCCTATACTTGTGAACTTGTGCCAAGCGGTGTAGCAAATAATTTTAACCTTAAATTTAATAAAAACTGGAACTAGAAAAATGTTTAAAACTGAAAGGCAATAAATATTTTTTTTTTTTTTTTTTTTTTCCCCAATCCTAGAACTGGGTTTTGTTGCACTTTCTTTTTTTTTTTTTTTCAACAAAATATGACAAACTTAAAAAATGTGATTTAAAAATTTATTTTTGGTTAAGTTAGGGATAAATTTTGTAGAGAACTACGTACCTCCAATAATTCATTTAAAAAAAAAAACAAAAAAAAAACAGTATACCATGATAAAAGACCCCATAGTTAATAAAAAGAAAGTTTTAACCTCAAAATGTTTGTCATTGATAAGAGGAATGAGCAAATTATTTTTTTTAATTATCTTTAAAAAAATTTCCCTCCTTTCTAACACGTTCAAAATTTGGCTCAAAAAATTTTTTTTTTTTTTTTTTTTTTTTTGTTTGTAAAATTTGTGATAATGGCCATTTTTAGTGTAGCAGCCTCCAGTCTAAAAACAAATATGGAAATTAATTTGGAAATTCTTGCAAAAATCAAATAATTGTCTGATTTTAATGAAATTTTCAGCACTTAAGATGAATGAATTTATTTTTGGAATTTTTATTGTTAGAAAATCTTTTTATATATTTTCACCACTGCTTCTCCCACCCACCTCCCGGTAACTTAATTTCATGAAATTTTCTAGAATTTCAAAGTATTAGGTTGGTGCAAAAATAATGTCGTTTTCTCACATATGTTACTATGTGAGAAAACGACATTATTTTTGCACCAACCTAATACAAAAATTGTTTTCTAAGCAGAATTTGTTGGAGAAAGTAATTTTTTTTTTTTTTTTTTTTTTTTTTTTTTTTTTCACACAAATACTCTCAACTTTTTAAAAATCTGCTCCAAATCATGAAATAAAACTGCAATAAGACTATATAATTAGATCGGCTTTTATTTGCGTTCATAAATAATATACATTAAGAACATTATTGGCTGAAGAAAAAAAAAATTTTTTCTCTGTGAATAATTAATTTTTACAAGAATTGTTTTCACTTTCTTTAAGTTTAAATAATGTTTTAAAATTCCTCCAGTGTACAAGGTAGGTTATTAATTGAAGAAAATTAAAAATCAAATACGAATCATACTCCCAAATCTTTTTACCATAATTAAAGATTTTTTTTTTTAAGTATGGTGTATCATAAGTGATATTAGAGTTAAAAGATCACTTGTTTTAAGGCTTGTCCCCCTTAGAGAAAACTCCTTGACATAAAGGTTTTCGGCTGCAAGCAATACTTTCATTTCACTTAAGTGTTTCATCGTCCGTACATTTCAACAGGCTTCTTTTTAAATCTTCAAGGGATAATTTCTAAAGTTTTTTTTTCCTATTTCACTAAATATTTTTAATTTTGCTATGTATTCATCTTACTTTATATAGCGTGTATACTTTTCATGGTGTGTGTCATGCATAATTTGTTTTATTTATTATTTTTTTTTGTTTTTTTTTTTTGTTTTTTTTTGTTTTTTTTAAATAAAATAACTTTAACAATTCATAATCATCAAAGTATAGCAATTAATAATAAAGAATATAAATATATTATCTCAGTTAAAAATTTAATAACTGAGAATGAGTTAATTTAATTTTTAATTTAATAACTGAGATAATATAATTAAAATTATAGAATCTTGGTTACCAATATAAATTTAATAATTGAGTGAGATAGTTATTACATTATCTCATTCTCAGTTATTAAATTAAAAATTAAATTGAAATAATAAAATTCTCATTTATCAATTTAACCAATAACTGAATGAGATAATTTAATTATTAATATGATAATAATTTTAATTACTATCTCAGTTATTAAATTAAAAATGTAATAACTTAATGTAATATTAATAATTAATAAAATTATTTATCATTATCTTAGCTATTAAATATATTTTTTATTTGAAATACTCCACAGTATTTTTTTTTTTTTTTTTTTTTTCTGGAATTAGATTTAACCCTTTAGCTTTCAATTGAAGCTGGGGGAAAGCTTCAAAACTGGTTTTTCCTTTATGAAAAATGCATTTAAACCTTAGGTAAACAAATTTTTGGAGGCACACACACACACACACACACATTAATGAACTTTTATTACCTCAAACATTATTATAGTGGGCACTTATATGAAATAGACTCCCCATTTTTATTTATTTATTAAACAGTATGTATTATATCTGTCAGCCTATACATTTGAGAAATCTTAGTAAAGAAAATGTATTCTCTGGTAGGGATTGAACCCATGTTCACTATAATACCATTTGAAGTAATATATTATGTTGGTGCAAAAATAATATATAACTCAACTATTTTTTAAAAATTGTAGGAATTTGTTTCCAGATGTCAATCTTGGGGGGGAAAAAAAACCCCAAAAAACAAAGTTAGCAAAATTTTGCGTAAAGGAGAGATCCTTGGCTGTTAAATAAAAAGTTATGTTTTGTTCTTTCAGCCACTCATCTTGGTGCTTCTGGACATTGAGCCAATGATGGGAGTCCTTGAGGGTGTGGTCATGGAGCTGGCTGACTGTGCCCTTCCTCTTGTCAAAGGTATTTGAGAAAAAAATTAGGCTGCAGCTACTTTAGATGTAATCTTGTTATTAGCTTGTTGGATTTAATTAAATCTCTCCAGTATTGAATTTCATAGAAAATATCTTTTCAGGAGTCATAGCAATGCTTCTAACAAAGTCTTCATCAGATCAGACTTCAGGTTTTTAAACTTTACCAATAACACAGGGTGCCCTTAAAATACCTCATGATATCATTATTATTTCTCCATCTTTTGTTTCCTCAGAAGGAGTTGTTAATTTAGTGATGCAAAAAAATTTTGACTGAAATGTCCAAATGACAAAAGTCAGAAGGTAATGAGATCTCACAGCTGGAAATACAAGACAATGTTCAAAATTGGCTGCAATTCATCTGTAATGACTTGTCTCTCCCCCCCCCACACACACTTTATAAAATGTTTTTCTTGAATTTATTTTATTTTTTTAATCATTTTATCCCAATAAAGGCACTAGGATAACAAGAATGGTTAACTTCTTGTTACTGAGTGTTAGAGAATATAAGAAAAACTACTATTAAGGAGAGAGAATACTAAAAGAACAGGAATTAAAACAGGAGATAGTTTTGTAAGCGAAAAGTTGAATACAAGAAACTCTGCATAGAACTTATGGTGACATCTATCCATTTCAACTGTAAAAGAATGAGACCTAGCTGCCAATTTAGTACTGCACTTAAATTCATAAAATCTAAGTACCACCGAGTAAAGTTCTTTAGAACAATTACCATGAAAATGTTCATAGAAAAGGCACAAGGAAGCTTCAATGGGAAGGTAACTGAAGCCAAAATGCCAGTTCAAGACCAATAATATTGCAGATTCTTCTTTGGATTTTATAAAGAATCTCTAGATATATAGCAAGAGCATCAGACCAGGTATGGCAGCAATATTCAAACAAAGACAAATGGTAAACTTATAAAAATTGGTCCTTGCTTTGAATATTTAGTTTTATTTTTGTGGAAATCAAAATTTTGTTAGTTTCACATTTTTTTCTGTGCTATATTTAAAAAAAAACACATTGATTTACTAAGTAACCTTGAATGCATAGATTGTTTGATGATCCTCATAGGGGATATAAAAACTGATCTTCAGTGACAAAAAAAATCAAACTTTGTGAGAGGCTGGACTATACATGTTGCAATGAGTATTTAGCCACCAATAATTTTGTCCTCCACCCCTTCCCATTTAAGACATTGCAGAATGTAAGTGTTGTTCTTAAAAAAAATTATTTATATTTGAATTTTCACTATTGGGCAGCTTCAGACAACTTTTTAGATCTTGCCAAATTTTTTTTCTCTACTTGAATAAAAAATATCCATGTTATTTTGATAAGCCAGCTCCTAAAAATGATCAATGATCTCTATTTTTCAATAGATTACATTTTTTACAAAATATTTCATATTCAAATTTGATAGTAATTGACATTGTAACGCAATGGTACCTGGTTTCAATGATTTGGGACGCCCATGAAGTCAACTGGGCTGTAAAGGATTTTACCTGAACCTGAAGAGCATGGTGTTTTATGACTACCAGTAAAATCTAGATATGAAAACTTCAAAGCCTGCTGTTAAAAGTGTGGGGAAAAATTAAGTAAATGTAAAATGTTCAGGATCAAGTGACACTCAACTGGAAGGTATAGAATTCCAGTTGAGAGCCTATATAGTCGGGTGCCATTCTAGAATTACCAGTTATAAGCACTCCGTTGTGATGTAGAGATAGGAATAGAGGGTTGGTAGAAAACCGTTGCAGTCGCATTTGTTGCTAGCCAAAGGGAAGATCTGATCTGTTAGTCTGTCATAAGAGAAGACAGCAGCAAAAATGACCAAAGTGCTACTTAACCTACTACATCCTACCAGACCGTGCCAAGTGAACACAATATATTGCAAAGAGGATCTGTGTTCTCTTGTTGTGGTGTTATTTTCTTTCATTTCTTTCTTGAATATCCAACAACAGGCTTTTAGGCAATCTTTGACAGTCATGCCTGCAATAAAACAGTGTCAAAAGGACAGTTTTTCCATTGACACCACTATTATTTTAACTACATTCACTCTCTTGGCAATGATTAGAATTTTAATAAAATCCAAACATATGAAAGTGAATTTATACATTTTATTTGTTCTTTGAGAATTTATAACAAAAATATTAAACATTATTTATTTATTAGATTGTACATTTACAAGAATAATTTTATATTTACAACATTCTTAAAATGTGAACCGACTAATACAATGAGATGTTTATCATTTTATAAGAAAATAAATATGAAAAGATTTTTTTTTTTTTTTTTAATCATAAATTTATAAAAATGTTTAAGAAAATTGAAATAAACAGATAATGATGAGTAACTAATTATAAATTTTGAAAAAAAATGCATTTTCCGGGTTTTTCTTTTCTGCATCAATTGATTTGATATTTTTATAAAATTCTGAATAAAAATCTTGTTTTCATATTTATTTATAAAATGGTAAATAATAAATATCGCATTGTACTTGATGCACATGTTTTTATAATCTTGTAAATAAAGATTGCTGAGGAAGTGAAGATATTACAAAATAATAGCAGTGTCAAAGGAAAAGCCATCCTTTTACATACCATTTTTGGGTGGACATAAAAGTTAAAATTTGTCAGCTTTACTCGTTTTGTTCACACTGATTCAGGCAGGAATTGAAACGCATGTCTAGCCAGCTAAAGTCTGACCCAGGACTGTGGACATAGATTATACTTAAGCAAATTCTGGGGTTTTCACCATTTCCTTTTCACAAGAAAGTCTCCTTGCATTTGTACATAAGAATGATTGTTTCTGTTTACCAAATCTCTACCTTTTTGTTTTGTTTCTTTTTTAATTGGTTAAATAATTTCAGTTTGGAGATAATCAAAAGGCCAATTGTGTAGCAATCATCTTGAATCTTGCCATTTATAGTCCAGTCCTTTGAATCACAAACACTTGTTGCAAATACCCAACTACCTTCATCATCAAACAGGCTTAGTTTATATAAAATTATTTTCTGCACTTAACTTAGTCTGGCACTTGATCAATAACAAGATTGTGTTGCACCTAGAAAATCGGCATTCATAGAACTTATTTGGGTTAGGAAATTAGAAACTAAAAGCTTTATATACCCCTCCCCCATCTGATAAGAGGGTGGGGACTTCTTTACAATTCTTCTTCATTGTCTGTTTGTTACAATTACCAAGATAAACTCCATTTATTCTTTATTGCTTTAGCACTCAATGTGTGCAAAACCACTCTTGTAAATATCACCTCTCAAAGACTCTGTATTTGCATGACTTCCGGTATTATTTGCAATGATGTCATCATATATTTGGGCAGTATAGACATAGTTCAGGTTATGAGGAGTTGAGAATGGAAATTTGCAAAACTCGAGTGAGATGGGGGGGCATAGAGGAGAACATGACTAAAGACTGTGTGTACGCTATCCCGTGCAGCTGCGGAAAGGAATATAAAGGAGAGACAGGCCGCCCCCTCAAGGTAAGGCTTCAAGAACACCAGAAAGCTGTAACATGAGGGGAAGTAGAAAAATCAGTCGTGGCTGACCACATATGGAGAGAGAAGGGAGATTACCGTCCCCTGTGGGATCATGTTGAGATCATAGACAGGGAACACCATTGGAAAATTCGTAAGGGAACACCATTGGAAAATTCGTAAACTTAAGGAATCAGCACATATGCTAGGCCACAAAAATCTCCTGAGCCGACCATGCATAGAAATAAATAAAATATGGGAACCAGTAATAAGGAGTGCCAGAGAAAAGCAAGGATAACAAAGTTGCAATATGAGCACTGGTAAAAATGGTTGCTGAAAACATTAGGTTTATAATACCCAGAAATTCATACCCAGATGTCCTTGTGGATAAAGGCGTTGGTTAGATCCAGTGACAGACCCAAGGAGTGTGAGTTCAATACCCGGTTAAGGCAGTGGAGAACTTTCAGAGGGAAAATTAGCAGGAGATAACTGATAACTGACATCCATCAAACATGGCACATGGAACTAGAACAGTCTACCCCAGTGATCGAAATAAAGGGTTCAGTTCGAAATTCCAACCACCTGAATAAGGCCGGAGTGTACAACGGCCGAAACGTTGTGACAAATATGGCGACAAAGATGAGGACAATAGTCCGACTAATGTAAATACTGTAATGCTAGTGCAATTCTACAAATTGACTTTTGTAAAACTGAAAAATTGTGCTTCTAATGCTTCAACCTCAAACTGCCTTCCTGCTGGTAAAAGTGATGGCTTGTCTTTCATTTGTGACAACTTCAGATATTTACCACGAAGCTGTTTGTCTGGATTTGTTATGACTGACACTTGGTGGTTTACTGCCAGGATTTCTAAAGTTGGAACTGATATTATTTTAAATACTGGTTAGACCAAAATGTCTGTGTTTTTGGCATGAGGAGCGTTTAAGTTTTAGCTTCATTCAAAAAGATCACTTTCAATTTTTGACACAGCTTTCATATTAACTTGTTTTTAAAGAAGTCAATGATGGTGTATTTTGCAGATATTGAATATTCATGATTACCATTTATTCTGGTCTTTTATAGAATTCTCTTAAAAAGTTTCAATTCCCTGGAAAAATGTAAAAGACATTTAGAGAAGTTCTTGCTGGGAAAGATAAAAAAAAAAAAGTCCTGGGAAAATAGAATTATGAAGCTGTCTGAAATATGGTAGAAAATAGTGGAATAAAATGAAAATACATTTGTTCAATATATTCTTTTAGTTTTATTTAGTGAAAGAACTTTTAGGCTAACCCAAAAGAAGGAATTTTGAGACCAAGAGGATTATTTCTTCAAACTCCAAAGCAAAATGACAGAGCTAAAGAATCTGGCTTGGAATTGTTTTAAATTTACCTTTGCTAAAAACAATTTTTTTTTATTTTTTTTTATTATTTATTTATTTATTTTATTTTTATTTTTTTTTGTTACTAGAAATCATTCCAACATCAGATGTTGGGGTGGCCTTCAAAGACATTGATGTGGCCATGTTGGTGGGTGCCATGCCTCGTCGTGAAGGCATGGAACGAAAGGATTTGTTAGCAGCAAATGTGAAGATCTTTCAGGCACAAGGCAAAGCCCTTAATGAGTTTGCCAAGAAAACTGTCAAAGTGAGTAAATGAACAAAAGCAAATTTGGTTCTTTTCTTGTTTCACAGACATCAAAATTTTTAGTTCCAAATTTTCATTTTCTTCAGTGTTTGAAAATTAATCTTCAATCATAATTCTTAAAACTTTTTTTATTTTTTCATTATTCCCTCCCACTTTAATTTTTTTTTTTTTTTTTTTTTTTTTCTATTAAATAACAACTAAAAGACTAAATTTGCAATTTTCAAAGATTTTTAAGTTTTTTTTAAATGTTTGTGATTTTCATTTAACCAAATGTCATTAATGTTTTATTTTGCTTCTTTGCTCCAGGTGGTTGTCGTGGGAAACCCAGCCAACACAAATGCTTTGATTTGCATGAAATATGCTCCAAATATTCCTCCTGAGAATTTCTCGGCCCTCACACGTCTTGACCAGAACAGAGCACAGCATCAGGTAACCATGGCAACATTGTTGGATTTTCATGTTCTTCTATAAGGTTCTCTCGTTCATCTTCTCTCTCCATTGTTTTTGTCCTCTATCATCAAAGTAAACTTTTTTTTTCTCCAGATTGCTGCTCGTTGTGGTGTTGGTTCCCAGGATGTGAAAAACGTCATTATTTGGGGCAATCATTCATCTACCCAATTCCCAGATGTGACCCATGGCACTGTCAATTTACCCACCGGACCCAAACCTGTCAGGGAAGCCATCAATAATGATGTATATTTGAAAGAAGATTTTCTCAAGGTAAATTTACATATTCATTTCTGAATTGACATTCAGACACGAACCTCATTCACCCATGGGATTATTTTCCCTTCTTCTTTTCTTCTAATTAATCCTTCAAAATTTGATAACTAATTTAGCAAAATGGTTTAAGAGCTGGATTGATTTATAATTGATTCAGGTATTATCTCAATTTATAGAATTAATCTTATTTTATTTCCACAATTGGCAATAACCTTTGTGTAGGATTTTTTTTTTTTTTTTTTTTTTTTTTACAGTAGAAATTAATCTGGATCAATATAGGTATTTATTTTTATGCCTGCATCTGACCATCAATTCATTTCCCTTGTTTAATAAGTTACAGTTATTTAATTGTTTTAATGTCTAATTTTTCTACAATGAATAAATGTTGATTCAGATTAATTTCTTTCTACTGTAGATTATAACCTTTTCTCTTTTATTTTTTTTTTTTTATTTTTAATACAGTTATGTCTTTTAATTCAAAATTAAAAATAAATTACTCCATTTTAAATATAAAATATAAATCATGTTTATTTTAAATATTTTTTTTTTTTCTCCTTAAAAAAAATGCCTGTATAGTATACAAACTGCATCAACATTGCATTAACCAGATGTTTTATTAAAATTTACTTTATGTAACGGTCAGTCTCTACTTGGCACCTAAAGATTGTGTTGAGCATGAAACTCTGTTGTGCTACTGGTGAGGGAAAAAAAAAAATGTATATTTCTTAATATATATTTAATAGCACTGTTATATTTCATCGAGCACTATTTTATTAATACCAACACTCAGTGTGATTGAGATATATATATAAATAAAAAACCAACATATGTAACTGAATTTTTATACATTCTCTTTTCTTTTTTTTCTTTTTCTTTTTTTTCCCTCTCAAATTGACAACAAAACTATTTTTCTTGTAAATAAATAGTCTAATGAATAAATGTTTAACATTTTTGTTGTCAGTTCTTGGAAAGTGTGTGTTAAAACCAGTTGCTTGCAAACTATTTTACTGAATTTATATGTTGAGAGCAAATGAAAGAAATGCATAGAAGACTTCAAAATTTAAATGTTTAAATTTTCTTGTTCTAACATTTTTATAAAATTATGATTTAAAAAAAAAAAATCCTTATTTCTTTACAATATGGTAAGAAATAAATGTTGCATTGTAGAAGGTGCATTAGAAATCCCTGCCCTGTAATGGTAAGACATTAGTGGCAATGGTGTCTTCATCTTGCTAATGGCTTACCCTCATGTGGGAGATAGTTTTGGTTCACATTTTTAAAAATTTGTAAATATACAATCTAATAAAATAATGTTTAGTTCATTTGTTATCAATTCTCAAGAAAGGGAGAATGTATAAATGCAATTTCATGTGTTTGGGTTTTATTTACAAATAAAACTTTCAGAGGGAATAAACAGTAATAGCAATGTCCAGAGTTAAAAAAAATCTTCTTGACACCTGTTTTTCCTTGATGTGTTTAAGCTTTTCCAAAAGTGTAATGTAAATATTTGGGCTTTTCAAGACAGATATTAGTGGCATTTTCCACTTGGAAAATTGTGGCTGCACAATCTTCTTTACCTCTTTTCCTTCCATTTGACTTTGTCATACTAAGCAACAGTTGGATTTATTAAAAATGTGATCTTTGTAAGATTTTGATTGTAATAATTTTAGTCTTGTTTATTTCCTTAGAAAATTACGAGGCATAAATCATTTAAGAAAATATTCTGTATTTTTCTTCTGATCATAGTTTTCATGGTTTTTGTCTTTTAGACTGTGCAACAGCGAGGTGCTGCTGTAATCAAAGCCAGAAAGATGTCCAGTGCCATGTCTGCTGCCAAGGCTATTTGTGACCATGTCCGTGACTGGTGGAATGGGGTGCCTGATGTAAGTCTGCCTTTAAAATGCCGTTGTCCAAAATAGCTTCTTAGAATTTCCAAACTCTCAACAATGTTTGCGGTAGAAAGAGTTGGAATATCAACTGGAAAAATTTTGATTACTTGGCTCAAATCCAGCAGCTTCCCCCTCCCCCAAATTATCTTTCTCTCAAGCATGGGGGAAGGGGGAAAGAGCAACAAAACCGTTAGGGGTGTGGTGGGTGGTTTTGGGTTTCGTTGCTATGGAAGAATCTGTTTTTATGACTCAAATTCTGTTTGTGGATTTGTAACAGACACCAAAGCTCCTACCAGGCATATCTTAAGGTGTTTGTGCAAATTTAACTTAAGAGAATTTACAATTAACACCTGAAGCAGAACTTTAATAATTCAAGGGAAATAACTCAGGACCTGCTATTTATAAAGTTAAACGCCATACGTGATACACGCTTGGGCGATCATGTCTCTTCTCCTCTCTTCTCAAGGGTATTTGCGTGTTAGTGAACATAATGAACCCAATTTCTTATTCTGGACCAATATCCATGACACCCCAATGCACAGCCATTTATAAAGTAGTTTTATTGCTATAGAGGAGATTGTGTCAAAGTTTACAAATTGAATTTAATTTGTGTTGCTTTAAAGCTATCATTTTCCAGATAACATAAAAGACTGAAGTCCCTTGAAGGCCAAAATTTTCTAGTGTCGCATGATTTTGTATGTGTAAGAAAAATCTCTTCACTAGATGAGGTCTGCAAAAATGCAAGTCCATTTCACTCCGAGCCAATCACCACGCAAATATCACATAGTTGAATGGAGTGCTTTAGAGAACATGTAAATAGATTGCAATCCTGAAAATAATATAAAATCTAGACTGCTTTAAAATCTACTGATCTTTTGTGCCACAGATTTATAGTGAACTAAACTTGGGTGACTGCAAATGAATGAATTGAACTTGATGACCATAGGGAAATTATAGTGACAATTAGAATTTCCCTGAGGTCATGAAGTTCAATTTTTACACAAACTGAATTTATTTTTAACAGTTTCTAGTATAAAACTGAATTTATTCATCTTTATGGTTTTTTATTTTTTCCTTTTTCTTCTTCACAGGGAACATTTGTCTCAATGGCTGTCTGCTCTGATGGTTCATATGGCGTAGAGAAAGGCCTCATTTACAGTTTCCCTGTTGCGACAAAAGCTGACCACTCTTACCAAATTGTGCAGGGTTTGTCAATTGATGACTTTGCCAGAAGCAAAATGGATGCCACCATGGCTGAGCTGATAGAAGAGAGAGACACTGCCCTTAGTGTCTGTGCATGACTTCTCACCCTAGAATCCAAACTCTAGCAAGGCCTACAAAAACAACAAAATAAAAGTTAAATAATAAATTTTGGCAATAAAAAAAAATTATTTTCTAGAATCAAGCCCGTCTAATTTTGATGTTGTAAAATGGACGATGACATATAAATCTAAAACTTATAAACCCTTTTTTTATTTGTTTTTGATTCTATCCTCCTCCATTTCCAAACTGTCTGTCTTTTCTTTCCCCAACATAAACATTAGATGATTTGAATAAAGGGTTCTCCTTCCCATTTCCCGCCCAAACCGTGAAGGAGAGAATGATTCGTTGGCAAGAGTTGCCATAAGACTACAGAAAGAAATAAAAAGAATTGCTTATAGAAAACGTTTTCGAGTTTTGTGATATTTATGAAGGGAGATAATGCATAAGTTTAAATGATTGAGTTACCCCCCTTCATTAGGCGCGTTGAACTGATACAAATGATCGTATGGCAGTGCTGAAAAATTCTCGACTTTACCAACTTCTCAAAATCTGACCCAACATCAAAATTATTGGGAATCCCTTAGGCCAAGAATTTTTCACAGATCCTTTGCAAATATAAAAGAAAATACTGTCGATGGAAAAGTTTACCAGGGAAATGGTGACTTGCCTGTCTCATTGTACTGGACACAAGAGACTCCATAATTTATATCTAAAATGTTACCTTAAAGTTAAAGGGGTTGTAATATTGTCGTGTGTATATATCTTTTTTTTTTTTTTTTTTTTTTTTTTTTTAAGATTACTAAACTTGTATGTCTGCAGTGGTGGCTTCCAACTGGTTTGCACAAACCAGTTTTTAAAGTTATAAAAGCTAAGCAAGCCGGTTGTTGGATTATCTGAAAATAATCTTAGCTATTAATAGCTAAAAAATATTAATACCATTGCTGTAAGTACTGCAGAAGCTGAAGTAGGGTTTTCTGTAATAATTTATTTTTTCCATTCTCAGATTAAAAAATAAAATAAATAGAATAGGTCTTCTGAAAACTGATTCCTGGAAATTTGGGATGCCATTGTGTGCATGTAAATTTAAGAGTTGTTTCCAAAATGGTCTCATCAAATGGTAAGCATGGATTTGGCATTGTTTCACTGCCAAATCTTCATTGGCATTAACTACAGGTACTCTGGCCGTATGTCACAATACCACCACATTTCTGTCACATTGCAGGTGTACCAGATGCCTTTTCTGTCTCCAATATTTGATAGCAACTGGAGATCAATCTGTGTGTGTGTTATATATACAGGGTGTCCATAAAGTTCGTGTGCACTTTAAAAAATTTATAACTTCATTTGTATTTGCCATAGAAATAATTTGTCAAAAGGATTAGAAAGAAGTAAATCTATATTTTTTTTAAGGTTTTATTGAAATTTTATTTAAGTTTCCACATGTACTCCGTCATTAGCAATACGAAGGGAAATACGATTTTGCAGTTCACGGAAAACATTTGCCAACTAATTTACAGTAATGCCTGAAATCACATTAGTTATTTTAGCTATACTTAAAACTAGGTACATTTAACTATATAACATTTTTTACAGATTATTTCTATTGCAAATACAAATAAAGTTATACATTTTTTAAAGTGCATATTTATTTATGGACACCCTGTATATAGTGATATCCCAGTATCTGACTGAAGGAAAGATTTAGTTGTGATGCCAATATTTAAATTATTTATAAAATAATTAATATGCGTATAAAGTAAGACTCAAATTATTTTGTACATTCTTCTCCAGTTAAGCTTTATAGGAAGCCATTTTATACATGTCACTTATGATACATATATATTTGAATCCTAGCATACCTACACCTCCCCTTCCCAAGCCAACATCATCTCACCTGCCATACTGACAACATTCAGTTCTTGATTAATGACATGATTGAAAGTACACAAAACCATGAACTATTTGTCCACAATTTTGACTTAGATGTTCAACAATTTAGGCATAGGGGGCTCTGGATATGGGTTGGACCATTGATTTCTGGCACACTGCACCTTTAGGTGGATGGACATCACTGGTCCTGCACCATCTCCTAAATCTCTCACATGATGTCTCCAAGTTGCCATGCCCTGCTTCAGCTAGCAAGCTAAGCTCATGTAAGGGGTTAGTGTTAACACTGCAGCATGGGGAGAAGTACCAACCCAGTGCAGGTCGGAAGGCTCTCTCAGATGAACTACAGCCGTATGTTTGTGATCAAGGTGAACCAATTAGTTGGAGGACATTGACTGTGGTAGAGTTTGCTAGATATGTAACACCACAGTAACAATAGCCCAAAACTGAGTGTTCATTGCAAATCAACTAATAAAAATTATTTCATAATTTCTGTTCACCATAACAACAAGATCTGGAAAAATCCTCAGATTCTATTTAAGAGCACTTACAATTTGTAGCCATCAATATTTACACAAGAAATGCATTGAAAATACATGCTCCTCCAATAACATAATTGATTCATATTCAATGCAAAATAAAAGACTCGGAAAATATTTCAAAATAGAAAAGTGAATCATTTTAACAAAGTCAACAAATCAAAATATATTTGTTCTACCCAGCAATTCTATCAAAATTACAAGTGAAAAGAATTTATTTAAACTTAACACGAAATTTGTTGCAATTACTTCTAAAACATTAAGACTTAACAAAACAGAATAATAAGCTAAAGCTTGAAGGGCAAATATACTCTATCACCTGTAATAATTGCCACAAGTAATATATAAGACAAACCTCAAGGAAATTAAATAAAAGATTATATGACCACAAAAGGGATCTTTTTACAAAACAACTCCCTCAGTGCATTAGTTGTTACTGTGATCAGTCTGATCATGATTTTGATTTAAAAAATGTTACTCTGATTAAAAGAGAAAGCAATTTAATCAAACAAAAATCTATAGAAAGTGTTTTAATCACTAGATCATCCACAGTAAGTTTGTATCCAGATACTTACAACAATTCCCTTCTCTTGCTAGATCTATTATCACTGTGGGATATTTAATAACAATGATGATGGAAACCTGAACAAAAAGAATCTAAATGAAATCGGCTAGGATATACACCCATAATATAAACTGTGTGTGGGGGGGGGACAAATATTCGGATGCCTAGAAATTTTTAATTTATTGTATTTCCAACTAATAAATAAACATACTTTTTATATAATTAACTCTACACAGATGCAATATAACTAAATATGCATAGAAAATGGAAAAAAGTTTGCTTTTATAGAAATAAATCCATTTTAATGTACGAAAAAAAGGATTTGTACAATACAAAAAAGAATATATAATCTTCATTTAATACTTTGTAGAATAGCCATTATTCTACAACAAACAACCTCTTCTTGTAGTTCTCAATGATTTGCAGATTTTAGTTGGTATTTTGTTCTATTCTTCTTTGCATATGATCTTCAGATCTGGGATGTTTGGAGCTCTCAATTGGATTTGAATTTTTAAATAACACCACAGATTCCTGATTCTGTTTAAATCTGGGGACTGACTGGTATTTACTTTATTTTTAGCAAGCCATTTCTTCATAGATTTTGCAGTGTGCTTAGGATCATTATTTTGTTGGAAGATCCAATCAAGAGGAAGTTCAAGATTTTCAACCAAAATCATTAAATTTGCCTCCAAAATATTTTGATAGGCTGTGGCATTCATTCTTCTATCGATCAGTGATATGTTATCAGTACCTATCAGTAAGTGTATGCTGCGTATATACAATGGGGAGAAAATAAATAATTGTACACATATAAATTTTTAATTTATTGTATTTACAACTAATGAATAAACATTCTTTTCATATAATTAACTGTACACAGATGCATAATAACAGAAAACAAACAAATTTGATTTAATAGAAATAAATCCCATTTATCCATTTTAAAACTTTTAATTTGCTTTAATACTCTACATTATTCAAGTGGAATATTTTAGAATGTTACAATAATGTTATCAGTAGTTATTTTTTTAGCCTAAAAAAATACAAACAAAAAATTTGATATTCATGCAAGAAGGTTTTCATCATGACAAGAAGTATAGAATTGACAAATTCGCAAAAAGATCTGATTGTTACGCTCTGGAAAGAAGGTAAAAGTTACATGAAAATCTCAGGCAACCTGAATATTGCATTTACTACCATTAGGCCATTCATTGCAAGGTATAAAATACTCAAAACTGTTGAAAACCAAAGAAGAACAGGTGCTCCACGGAAGATTTTCAAGGAAATTAATGTGCCAAATTAAACAAAATCCAATGTTTACTCATCAAAAGTTGCAGGATGATTTGTTTTCATCAAGAATCTGTGTCACTAAACAGACAATAAGCAATGAAATACATCTAAATTCATGCTTATTATTGTTATTGAAAAGACACCGAGATGTCAGGTTGAAAGGGAAAATCATATAGGGAAAGAGCATTATGGACAGACGAAAGCAAAATTGATTTTGGACATAATTCTGGTAATGATGTATGGAGGAAAGATCGCGATGCCTTCAAACAAAAGAACACAGATCCAACAGTGGAATTTGGTGGTGGCAGCATCATGGTTTGGGGATGCTTTTCTGCAAAAGTACTTGGTAGGATCTTTTCATTTTCACGGATAAGCTTTGTTGTGCGGTTATTAAAAGACGAGAGGAAAACATCGAGTTGGCTCATATTGTATTTATTCCGAGTACTTTCGACATAGTATAATATCATCATCAGGGTATTGTTAAATATAGAGTAAGTATTTAATGTTCATGGATGTGAAGGACAAAAATTGTGGTCATCCGAAAATTATCATTTTTATATGTGGAGTCAGGAATGTTGTGTTATGGCTTGGGTGACGGACACCGCTTAAGGAGAGAAAACTAGGTATGTTGTGAAAAAATCCCGGGTCTGAATAGCTGCTAAATAAAAGAAAAACTATTAGTGACAAGCGCTAACATTTAAAGACTATCTATTGTACACATTTAAAATGTTTTTGGAGAATTCTTAATTAATTTTATTGAAGTTTGGTTTTATTTTTTTTTTTTTTATATAGTTTCGAGGTTTTTTCTGAATTGCGAGTGTGAACAGGTATATTGAACGTGTTATTCAGGTGAAGACTCAGCCTATGTGAAAGCGTTGTTGTCGTGTGTCCAACATCGATATTATTTTTATCGTTGGAGATGCAGCTTCCCAGAGGACATAGATATAGTGAATTTAGTGTAGTATATAAGTTTGTTTTTTTTCCTAGGGTCTGTGGTGGATGTATTAGTTTTTATTAATTTTTTTAGGATATTTTCATCTTGTTTATAATTAGCATGCATCTGGTTACGATATAAAAATGGTTGATATGTTTGGGGTTAGTTTGAGGGGTATTATGTTCTATATGTTTTGTATAGACGTTTCTGATGAAGCATCTTATTTGCTCGTCAACGATGTAGTTGCGGAAGTTGTTATTGATGACTGTAGAAATTTTTAAATTCGCTGTAGAAGATCTATTTTGTGGATGAATTAGTTTTTGCACGGTTTATTAGGTTTTTTTATAATAGCTATTTTATAGTAATTTGGACATTCGCTTTTATATTCAGAAAAATCTTCGTCGAAAATACTTCCATACTTAGAATAAGTAGGGTTTTCCCCCACCCCTACCAGCTGAAGGTATTGCTGCTTTAAACCATAAAATGGCCGTCTATTCTCCAGTTGACCACTGCTGCCTGAAGAAGCACATACAGTGCTGAAACATGATTGCAGGCGGCCTGACGATTACGTCTAGCATGAAACAGCCTGTCGCCTCTGAGTGTTGACTTCAATGTTCACATATATACATGCGAGAGAGTGAGAAAGAGATAGCAATAAAAAATGTTGCATAAAAAGATCTTAGGGTGAATTCATTTCTCTTCGATCCATTTGAACGAAATTAGCTCCAGTTGACCTCAACCTAATATCTCGAATTCCTGACGAAGACAATTCAAATATCAATTTCAGATAGCAATTAATTTCTTCTAAAATCCTTTAATGCAGAACTTCCTTTTCTTTTGTGGTTGTGATTGTTGAATTATTTCCTTTGTTATTTGCCTTTTCCATTCTGCATATGAAACACGAAAGTCATTTGATATGACAACTGTTGCAAGTCGAATTCAGTCAGCCCTGAACG
The DNA here is from genome assembly GCA_963932145.1 of Acanthosepion lycidas. NCBI lineage: Eukaryota > Metazoa > Mollusca > Cephalopoda > Sepiida > Sepiidae > Acanthosepion > Acanthosepion lycidas. The sequence continues at coordinate 1,495,402 of OZ010575.1, forward strand.
CTCACCAAAAACAAAGGGTTGACCTGTGAATGAATTCGACACTCGGTAAATAGTTTCAAATCCTCAGGGCCGATTGTCCGAAAATTAAAAAAATAAAATAAAGACAGAGGTGTGTCTTTTCCATCGGCGAAAAGTGGTCGATGTTCAAATACTGGAAAAAATAATATCGAATCTTGATTTTCAAGACTGAAAGGCGCACCGTATTTGGAAGAAAGTTGGCAGGACACAATCTTCGCTCATCTTCGCATGGAAAGTGAAATCGGCAAACCGAGTTCAAATTGCGGTAAATTCTGTTTCATTTATTCGCGTCATTGCCCATTGAAAGGGCATAGATCCAGCCCTCCCCACTAATGGGTTAAATATCAGGATAGGCTTTGCTCTCTTACCTTGGCGTAGCAACTAGCCAAGGCGGAAGTCAATACTGAATTCAAAACCAGCTGAAGGAGTGATGGGCTTCGTCCGGTTATCTTGCCTTCGATACACAACTGTTACTTTGACTATGACGTCACTACAACTCAAATGGGTTGTTGAACTCGTGATAAGTGTGTGACTTATATGACGCGTTCGGCGGGGGAGGGGTGTATTCAACAAAAAATCCAAAATTGCTTTTTTCACTCCAAATTATTATATCATATCCAAGTATTTTACAAAAAATTAGAGCCGATTACGCAATATTTCAAACTCAATTTAGGTTTATAGTTCATAACCATGCAATGAGATGAGGTAAAATAAACCGTAGATTTTGCAGAATATCATTACATTATTGTTACATAATTATAGTGAAATCATTAAGGTTATTTTGTCAAAACTCAAAAGCATTTTATTTTTGGTCATATATTAATTTAAAATATTCCTTTTTACAGGCTTTATTTTTGAAATAGAACAAGATCATTCTAAATTTCAGAATTTCGCTATTGCCCATCAAAATGACTGAAAGAAAACGATCTAAAAACTGAACAACAATGGAAAAGAGAGGTAAAGGGTAAATGAAATAACCCCAGTTTGTTCAGCTTAGGAAACTTAGCATTGCAGTCAATCTATTCTAAAATGCTGCCAATAACAAAGGAGAAAAAGAAAATGAAAAATACCTAACAACAAATCGAATATAATATCCAAATTCATATTATCTTTATTTATTTGTTATGTAACTAAATCATAATTATCAACAATGTTACCGTAAAACTGGATATTTCCTGTAATAAATTCTTAATTAATATTATTATTGTTATTATTTTGCTTAAGTGTAAGGGACGTTTTTTTTTATTTATGAACCGGAAAGATTTTTATTGTTTAAACGTTATTTTTAGTGGATACTCGTATCTGAGTAGATGCCCCGTTTTATATATATATATATATATATATATATATATATATATATATATATATATATATATATATATATATTGCCGAAAACTTTATATATATATAAAGGAAGAAGCCTCGCTCAATATCAGACAGAGAACGTCTGTAGATATATAGACATAGGAATGGCGCGGCCGGCCTCAAGAGATCTTCAAATCAAGTGTCACTATTCGTTTTGCGGGATCTATACATACGCCACAGGAGGACTAAGTGGAGGGCGAAGGGAAGCGGTTCTTCCGTGATCCTTTTTTTTTTTTTTTAGGGATTCATAATAATGTCCTTTAGTTTGCTTATTTTATTTATTTATTTGTGGCATGTATCTCAGCCCAAATGAAGCTGGAATAGACTTTGCACTCAGTGTCAATCAGAAAAACCAGGTACCAGGTTGACCTCAGAGACGACCGCTAGCCGAAGAGGGAGATTTAACGGAAGTTTTAGTATCGACCGCGATCGATTCACTTGATCGGCATAGCTGCGTTTACGAGATACACGCGTAGTGAAAAAATAAACTATATAACAAGGAAAAATAAACTATATAACAAGGAATCTCAGCGGGCAGTCTCACTCTCTGGCAGTCACACGAGAATGTAAAGTCCACGATCGGAGAAGGCTCCGAGGTCACACGATCCGTTTCCTATACACACACCTAATGGCTGACGGCAATTGACGAAGTTCAGAGTTTAATAAAAAGTAATATGTTTCGCATGAAAGATCCAGTCTCGGATTTCATTGATCTGCACGAAGATAATATATATATATATATATATATATATATATATATATATATATATATATATATATATATATATAAAGGCTCAAACACTAATATTCCTCCGTTATAATATATTACATTGGAATCGTAATCACGATCCAATTCATCAGACCTACAAATTCAAAACATTGAACATTGAACTCTACCTGGATTGTATCCTCTTGGAAATATATATATATATATATATATATATATATATTGACCACTAATATATATATATATCTATATATATATATATATTTGTTTTGAGTATTTTCTTCGGTTGTAAATTTTGGGTATTTGAAATAAAGTTTATTAGATTTAGTTTATGAGGTTTTATTTAGTCTTTTTGAGACATGATCTGTTTGTAGGCAGTGTAGTAGTAATTTAGTTTCGTGTCTGCATTCTGAAATTAACTTTTATCTTCTGTTTAGGAGCTCATCTTGTTCCAGAAAAGTGATTATCGTTATTTTCTCCTCTACGTAAATGTTACATTGTTTGGCGTGTTGTTGTAAGCTAGTGTTGTTTTTCTTATTTTGTATGTTACGCTCTGTGTTTTTGTGTTGCCATATATGTTTTCATGGGATTAGTTTATTTGGATTTTTCTTGTTAAATGGTAGCTTGGTATATTATGTTAGTTTGTAGGCAGTCGCCGTTTGATGGTCATTCATATTTTGTTCTGCAGTTACAAGTCTGGTTTGTGATTGTTTTGCGCTGGTGATTTTTCTGTTGTGTTTTTATGATTTGTAGTATGTTTTCGGATCAGATTTAGGTAAATTTTAGACCATTTCTATGATTTTGGGAAGTGTTTGCCGACGAGTTGAATGAATGTTTTACACATATTTGTTTTAACAATTTCATTATTCGGTAGGTTGAACTATATATTTTTTCTATTTCTGTTGTTTTTTTTTGTTTTTTGTTTTGTTCTGTTAGGTCAGGGGTAGGCAAATTACGGTTTCACAGGTCAAGGCTTGCAACCCGCACGCCTGATGATTTTAGGTGGCCCGCAAGATCACAACAAACATCATTTTTTAAATATTAATTAATATACTAATATATGGTAATGTTTTGGCTCCCCGTTGCACAGATGGCAATCTATGCAAAGCAGGAATAAAGAGAACAATGATACAAACCATTTAAAAAAACGAGCGCGAATTATCAGGAAAATCACTTCCTACAAAATTGACATATTGCGTTATGTAATATCACTGGGAAATTTTGGATCGCTACGTCCCACACTTTGTCGATGTCAATGCACAATTATCGTTACATTTCTAAACCAGTGATTCTCAAACTTTTTGAAGCCGGAGCGCACTTGAAAACCTACCAATAATTATAGGCGCATTATATACAAATTTTGGAAAAATATGTTATAATGAAGTCAAATATTGCAGAAAAAATAATGCAATAAAAAACATAAAATGAAACACACCTTAAGTTTATTCCTTCTTGTGTTTATGAGAAACATGAGCCTGATGAGTCTTAGAGATTTCTTCAATGTTTGGGCGTATATTTCACAGACACTGACATTTCCTCGTCAATACATTGAAGAGTTCTTCTCTTTTTGCACTTAATTATGATGACAGCAGAAAAGCCAAATTCACATAAATAAGAACGATGCGAGTATCACAATATAATAAAGTAAATATATTTATTTCTTGTATCTGGACACATATTTCTCTGGAATACCACGACTCACCTCGACATCTTCCAGGGCGCACCAGTGACGTGTTGCCCCCTTGTATACGTAATGTCATTGTTTTCGTCTTACGAGATTTATCGAGAGTTTCTTATTGTGAAATATTTTTCTTAAATGTACAAATCCCATTAATAGAGAAACAATCATACGAAATATTAAACTCATTTTTTATACATGTATGCATCCTGTTCAGAAGTTTTGTTCAATATGTACAAAGAACTTTGCGCATATGTGATTTTTATTTTTATCGCCGTTTATCGTGAATTACGAGTTGTTATTGTGATACGACCCACTTTATACACGGCCCACTATGATGCAGCCCGCCATCACATAAGTTTGCCCACGCCTGTGTTAGATTTCTTTTCTTCTGCAGTTGATAGAGAATGGGATTTATTTGATTATGTGCTGGTTATGGGTCTAGGAAGTGTGTACGTGAAGAGGGTTGTCGTTTGGTTCGCTAAAGGGCTGATATATACATTAGAGGTATGTAAAATTAAAAGGTATGTAAAATATATATAACTTTCAGATGAACATAACAATATTGTCTTTGGAAATAATGAACGCTACATTTTTGTGTTAATAAAACACACATTGATGATGACATTGTGTTAATGTCGAAAGTACTCGGATTAAACAGTATGTATCAACACGGCAATTTCTTCTGTCCTTTTAATACTGACACTAGAAAGCTCATCTGAAAATATGAACGGATCCTGTTGAAAATAAACAGATAAAACTTCTCTAAACTATTCAACGAAAATTGACTCAATATATATATATATATATATATATATATATATATATGTGTGTGTGTGTGTGTGTGTGTGTGTGTGTGTGTGTGTGTGTGTGTGTGTCTGTCTGTCTGTGTATGTGAATTCAAGCAACTGGTACCTCAAAAACAGCATAAATTCCACTTCTTTCATCAAATGATGACCATTTGCTCGGTCATGGTTTTAAAGCCGAAACTTCATTACCATTAACTAGGCCACCCCAGCAGTACCTGACGAAATCACCAAACGTTGTTTTATTTTACATTGTAGATGCTAGATCTGTGAAGGTACAGTTTCTCTCTGATATTGGGCCCTCTTATGTCCTCTTTTCTGTTGCAGACAATCTCAGTTGACTCAAGTATGTCAACAAGTGTGAAACTGAAAGTCACTATGTAGTTAGCAATAATAATAATAACAAAATTAATGGCAGCATGTCGTGGCTATTTGTTCTTTTTGCTTTTTTTTTTACTTTACACTCACTACTTATTAGTTTGTTACCATTTCATTCTTTTTCCGGTTTTCCAGGCATATACTGCTGTTTTTAATTCTCGAACTTATATGGACGTAAGCTATATACATACATACATACACACACACACACACATATATATATATATATATATATATATATATATATATATAAATATAAAAGTGAACATAGAAGTCAACATTTAGAGGCGACAGTCTGTTTCATGCTATATGCAATCGTCCGGCCACTGACGATTGCATATAGCATGAAACAGACTGTCGCCTCTAAGTGTTGACTTCTATGTTCACTTTTATATTTACACACGCTCTATCTCTGATATTGAGCACTTTATTCCATAAATATAGCACACCTTAAGACTATATTTCTTTATATATATATATATATATATATATATATATATATATATATATATATATATATATATAACTTATCTCTTCCGAATACATAAATGTCAATATATATACAAAATACGCACGAGATATACTTTTATGAATCTTTTTTCAAAACATCCTGCAGCGTCTCACTAACCTTTACACACTTTAGCATCCAGAATAATTTTCTTACACTTATTTTAATATTATCTGTTACTTCATTACGCGTGACATGTATCCAATCAAAACATCCTACTACTTATTAACTTTTACACACTTTAGCGTCGAGAATGTTTGCCGAACATACTTAAATCTTATCTGTTACTTCATTACACGATACGCATCTAACCAATAAGAAATGCCCAACCACAACATATCATTAATCTGTATCTCTTTGCTTTTTATCATTTTTTATCATTTCTATTTTGATCTTTGACGAAGCTTTAATAAAGTGAAACATGTTCGATTAAGATCTGTTTCCTACTTGTTCTTTATCCTATCATGTGTGTGTGCGCGCGCGCGTGTGTGTGTGTGTGTGTATGTGTTGAAATATACAATCACCGAAGTTGAGCAACGCCAAGCATGTTTAGTGCCTCGATGTGCGACTGCTTGGGAATATAAGGTGCGGTAAGTTTGGATGTGCGGGTGGTGTAATGGTTAACGGCTCGGAATTGTTAACTGAAGAGCTGAGTTCCAATTCCCGTTGGGTTCGTTACGTTATATACACCTGAATGTATGAATCCACCTCTTCTCCGCTCAGCTATGGGCTAATTAGTCAGACTTGTATCACTAAATCATTATTATCTCCCCAAAATAAAAAATTCTTACAATCTAAAAATATTTTTTGGCTTTAAATAACCTGCGATAGGTTGGTTAGCCGTGGAAAATGAGACATTATATATATATATATATATATATATATATATATATATATATATATATATATATATACAAACAGGCTGCGATGAATAAATTATCATCTAAATCATGCAAAAATGAAAATAACACTGACATCTCATTTTGACAGATATATTTACAAAAATATCTTGAAATACTTAAGAGTAAATTTATTCAATAAAATCGCCATTGGCTTCAACCACGGCCTCCAGATGACTTCGGGATCTCCTGCAACTATTCTGGACGGTCTCTTTGTTTAAGTTTGTTGTCATAATTTCTAGTCCAAAGAAAAAAAACTAATCGAAAAAATGTAAAGTGCTCAATACACTAAGTAGAGCTGAGTATAAAAGCCAGCTTACTCTGAAGATCCATTTAGGTGAAACTGAAGAAGGTAATTTCTGGCTCACTAGGATGGATATATATATATATATATATATATATATATATATACACGCACACACACACACACACACAGAAAAAGAGGGTGCGATTGATAAATTGTCTTATAAATGAAAATAACAAGGCATTGCATTTTAACAAATACATTTACCAAAATTGCACAAAAATATCTTGAAATACTAAAGAGTAAATTTATTCAATAAAATCGCCATTGGCTTCATCCACAGCCTCCAGACAACTTCGGGATCTCCTGTAATTCTTATGGACGGTCTCTTTGTTTAAGTTTGGTGAATGCTGCCCGAATCGTTGCCTTCAGTTCATTTTGGCGTTATAATGAGTTTTGTTGGTCTCTCGGTCAGCTACGCCCGACATATAATAATCAATAGGGTTGCATGACTGGGTTCTCCTGCTTGTGTGGCATGATGCAGAGTCCTGTTGTCAGACATAGTGTATTTCAGCAGACCCCGTCTTGACTCAGAGCAGCAAGGCATTTTATGTGGGCATCTGTGTTGAGTGTGAGGTCCTTACTAACACATTTCTGAGTTCTTTCTTATCAGAACGATCAGAGTAAATTTCCCAAGCTGCCGTACCTTTATAATCACCATTAGACTCATCCAACTCTTTCCGGATCCTTTGCACTGTCCTCAGATTGACACCCAAACTCTCTGAAATGTTCATATTGGAACTTCCGGTGTGAATGCCAAGTATTACATCATGCCGTTTCCAAATTTCTGGCGGGTTAATTGCGTCATGGTGCTCCTTTTCTCACAGGTTGTGCCCAACTGACCCTACTGTAATGAGCAGTCGACAAAATCAAAAACTAAAAACGCGCATGCGCAAAATTTAAAATGGCGATAATTTAACAATCGCACTATATATATATATATATATTTATATACATACACATTTTACATATATATATTTATATACATACACATTTTACACACACACACACATATATATGCAATTTTTATATATACCATTTATATATTATATATGTGCGGTACTTATTGGAAAGCGCTCAATATCAGTGATAGAGCTAACATATTTAGTTGGAGTGATGTGAATTTGTGACCTTGGGTTTCACGCTATTTGCGATTTTCAGACAAATTGATTAATTTTTTAAATTTTGGATTTATATATGGTTGCGTATATTGGTATTTTTATGGTAGTGAGAGGGGAAATCGTCGTCGGAATGCCACTCGTACGTACGCAGACATACATGTTCACGCATTTCAGCACACATGAACATAAACATATATGAACAGTGTGGGGCTGGGCGTATATGCGCATCCATGTCTCGTTGCGTGCATATATAATTGGTCGCTGTATTCAATGTTGGATTGTGTAGCGAAGTTCTTTCGCAAGTCGCAGTGTCAATGCACAGAACATTCGTCTATTTTGTTCGCGGAATAATGTTTTCTCGCACACACATACGTATTCACGTGTGTTCACACATCTATCCGTTTGGTTTTCTATCTTAAGAAGTAAACAAACCTCTAGTGGAACTCATGGTCAGTCCATTGTGTCGCTCCAGAAAGTATCTGACTGCCCGCCTGCTATACTCTTATCTTTACAAGAGCCAAAACAGACCAAAAATTGAGTATTGCTCCCATCTCTGGGCTGGAGTTGTCCAGCACTCACTCACCTTTCTTGATAATGTTCAAAAGCATCCCTGCGGCCTCTGTAGCTATTTCTATGACAAACATTCTAGCCCGCTACATTCCTTGGTCCCACCAGCCCTGACCTTTGGAGATGGGACCCGCTTTGCCTCATTCACGAGGGTGAATCATCCGCATTCTCTCCGTATTCCATTAGTAAGGAACAGTCCCCCGGCCAGATGTTTTCCCTGATGACTATAATATTGACTTTTCAAGTCTACGGTTAATTGTTATCTTTTCGACCTAACCTCATAAACTAAACTTCTTACTTTCTCTTACACTCATACAACACTACACAGTAACCTTCTACCTTGAGTGGCTCTTGGGCCTTGTATTGGGTGAGCATTAGCATATATATATATATATATATATATATATATATATAACTTTAAAACTACTAAATTCATGACTACTGCTCAACTATTTGCCTTTGGACAATGTTTAGAAAGTGTTCAATAAAAGAAAATCATTTATTTATTACAAACAACTAATGAAATTATTCAAAATGACTTAGCTTAAAATTTTGTGGTACATTATCCTGTGAACTAAATAAAGGGTTCGTTTCAAAATTCCAATCACCTGAAGAAGCGTACAACAGCCGAAACGTCCTGAATATGACAACAAAGATGAGGATAACTGTCCGAACAATGTAAATAGTGAAAATTATTTATTTTCGCCTACTGGCCTGAATATTAAGAGACCTTATTAGAGAAAAATGTGCGCTCTGTTTACGTTAGGCTATGAAACTGAGCAGATATTTTTATATGGAAAGTCAGAGAAAAATCTAGGTTGAAAAGCACCATTCATCTCGGCTTGACAATCGACGCATTCCGCGACTGAGAGTTTCAAAGCACGTCTTATCTAACGACGATTTCCTGCTAGGGGAACGCAGGTTCGAATCCTGTCGGAGAAGACATATTTTCTCGAATATTCAGGCCGGTTGAGGAAAATATTATCGGACCGTCTAATCAAATACAAGTACCTACTAAATTTTTTTTTAATTAGTTAATATATATATATATATATATATATATATATATATATATATATATATATATATATATATATATATATATATATATATATATATATATATATATTCTATATGGCCTAAAGTATCGGGAACCCAGCGAAGATCGAACTTACTATTCAGTCGTAAATGTTTTAGCGTGACAGGATTGCTAATTTATTGATATAAATTTGGTCTGAAGAGATAGACGTGAGGTTCACGAAATAAATTATAAAATTCATCAGGTCAGGTAATAATTTATTTCGTGGACCTCACGTTCATCTCTTCAGACCAAATTTACATCAATAAATGGACTTATTTTATCCCAATTACTAATGGTCCTCTATCTTCTAAAATATAGAAAAAGATTATAAGAGCTTACTAATTTCGGGGTTTTAAAATTGAAATCTTATCTAACCTTATAATACTTAATTTTTTAAATATCATTTTCAACCTCGCTAATAACACATTCAAACCATTTCATAAAGAAAATCAAACTCCCCTTTATATTAATACATATTAATATAATAATAATGTCAACTCCAATCACTAATGAAGCCCTGAAAAAAGTAATTTTAAACAAGAATTAAGTTGCCAGGAAACTCTGAAAAACAATTCAACTAATAAAACCAAAAACAGAAATAGAAAGACAATATAACTATATTGTCTTTCTTTTTCTGTAAATTGTCTAATATTTATATTGGCAGATAATTTAAAAATTTAATCGACAAACATTTCAGTCATAACAACCCTTTAAAAATCTTTTTTAATAGAAAAGCTCTTAAAATCAATTATTCCTGTACTAGTAATATACACAATATAATTGACACACAATAAATTTTTATGAAATAAATTTTATGACAGTGAAACACAGGAAAATAAGCCTCCTTGTAATTGTTGAACCGGAACTAGTATTTGTACTTCTGAAAATGTATGCGAAGCTGCTATTTTGACGAAGGAAAATATCAGTCAGAAGAAGGTATGCATATGGATATCCCCTGGGAGTTGGAAGCAAAGATTTTACAATCACTGGCATTCCTTCACTTATGCGTCTTTAACATATCAAACGGCTCTATCTAAACATTATTGGAATCTTAAAGATGAATAAAATGGAGGATCATCTGTCAATCACAGACTCCTAGCAACTTCAGGGACAGATGCAATCTATGCATGCAAGAGAAAATCATAATGATTAAATATGGGAATGCTGATGAATTATTGAACCAACGGAACAAACTTATCTTCAAGTGTAGACATAAGAATCGTTTTAAAATTCTTTAAAAATATTAATTTTGGAAAATTTATACTTGAAATCTTGGACTTTTTATGGGTACTAACATGTATACATGCATACATTCACGGTTTTTTTAATATATGATCATTTCCTTTTCCTTTGTATCTGTAAAATTTGGATATGTTTCTCTCCTTTTTCTCTCTTTTCTTTTCCATCTTTATGTAGTAGTGTTGATTTCTTATGCTTTCTTATACCTTTCTTTTCTTTTCTCTTTTTCTTTTTATTGATTTCTTATTCTCTTCTGTTTTTTACGTAAATCTGCCTTTTATGGAAAAATATTTTTCGATATATTTATTTCTTTGCCTTGTATGGAAAATTTTCAAACATGCAAAAAGAAGAGATGTTTCATAAATTGTATTTTTAAATAAAATCATTCATTACGACCAACGTTAGCCGCCTGATGTCTTAATTAGACATCGTAACAAATATGTATTTTTGTCGTGGTAACTTGCATGTTCCAGTGCAACAGTTTATAATAAATATTTATTGCTCTACTTCTTGTATTGAGATGTTTTTTAAATTAATGTTATGAATGTCTAAATTTATATTCTTTTCGTTCTTTTACATTTGGATATGATCATTTATGTATTTTTATTACCCTTTCAGCAGAAGAACTTTCCTACCACCAGTCCAAGAAAGACATTTGTGTCACTACTACCCGCCAAAAAAGAGAATGTTTAACATCGAAAACCATAAGGAAACTTAAATCTTTTTAATATGTGGAAATATCCACTTTTTGCTTGAAGAAGGTAGCGAGACCGGAAACGCGTGTAGCAAAATTATGGAAAATAAAATATAATATATATTTAAAAAACAAAACTTTTGCGGTTTCTCTCTTCTTTTTAATATCTATATCTATATATATTTTATCTTTTTAAATATATATTTTGTTTTCCATATTTTTGCTACATATGAAGAGACATATTTTAGGTTTTTAATTACTTAAAATGGTCCCTTATTAATTAATATTTGTAATGCGTATTTTTATAAATTTTGGAAAATTTTAACAATTTCTCTTTTATTTAATTCAAATTTACAATATTTATCTTATTTCATTATATTGATGTCAAATATTATTATTATTATTATTATTATTATTATTATTATTATTATTATTATTACCAAATTGTAATTGTTACGGTTATAATGAGGTGAAAATGATTTTGCTGCTTAAAATGACTAAACACTTTCAATGTATCTATTTTGAATATGATTACTCCTTTCCCCGACCCAGTTTTTTAACTTGTCAAGTCCCGGAAGAAAAAGCCTTTTCTGGGTCACACTCACGACTCACTTAATTCCTTCTTTCCGTTCTTTCTCTATCACTCCCTTTTCCTCTCCCCTCCTTATGTCTATCTCTCTTTCTCTTCCTGTCAAAATCCTTATATTGAAATCTCTCTCTTTCTCCACCTTTTCTTCTTTCTCCCTTAAAACTTCCTTTTCTTCTTTCTCCCTTAAAACTTTCCTTTTTCTCCTTTCTCTCTTTCTTCATTTTTTTTTTGTTTTACTTCTTATTTTCTTACTTCTTTTTCCGTGTGTCTGATTAATTTGAACTCCAATTATTGATGTAAATTTGGTCTGAAGATATGAACGTGAGGTCCACGAAATAAATTATTACCTGACCTGATGGATTTTTAAGGATTCTGTATTCATTATTATATTGCTCTGTTCTTACATTGAGCTCTCTTTGGATTTATATTCTCTTTGGAATTATCCCTACTAATCACCAATTGGTGTATATATATATATATATATATATATATATATATATATATATATATATATATCTGAGATGAGGTATTATGTACACTATTTACATTATTCGGACTATTGTCCTCATTTTTGTCGCCATATTTATTACAACGTTTCGGAGATGGTTCGATTTTCGTGTTTCAAATATGGAAGCTAAAAACTTCAAATTTAATTTTGTAATTAAATTAAAAACATTAGTTCCAGTTCATCTTCAAGGTTCGTGGATTAATGTAATTTTAATAAATTTGTTTGCGAAGATGTATTCTCGTCATTTATATCATTAGCTTCGCTAATCTGTTTTTTGTATGAATGATTCATGTAATATAAATTGAACTGCACCACATATTTGATTTAAAAAGAACTCAGCCGACGTGCAACTTTCGGGATAATAACTGTGACATTGCTCTATTTATTGAACAATTTAGTTCAAGCCACATCGAGGGAAAAAAAACTACTACAACAAAAGAATTCTCCAATTACCATATTAGTAAAAAAAAAAAAAACGCACTCTCTTTTAATTTTTCAAAAAAAATCAATCTTAGCGTTGCGACCGCACGCTCCAAAATTTCTTTCAGTAAATAACACATTTCTAAAAAAACATATTTCGATTCATATCTAATCTTTCGTGTCCCGTTATTACCTGGATGGATTATATAATGCCTGATGATGTCTGTATGAACAGATGAAAGTAGTAGCAAAAAAAGACCTTATACAAGTTGAATTTATTAAAAACAGGGATCATAACATTCATCGAGAGGTTCGTGGGTTAATGTAATTTTAATAAATTTGTCGCGAACATGTATTCTCTCCATTTATATCATTAACTTCATTAATCTTTTTTTGTTTGAATGATTCATGTAATTTATATATATATATACATGTTATATATATATATATATATATATATATATATATATATATATATATATATATATATATATATATATATAGAGAGAGAGAGAGAGAGAGAGAGAGAATAATACCAAATATGCTACACGAATTTTCTTGCCATAGCAATCATCAGCCGGAACTGATTAGTTTCGTAAGGTGAGTTTCAATTTGATAGAGAATGTTATGCTATGAAAATATGTTTTGAACTAATCCCTAAATTAGGAAAGCCCTACCAACATTTGATTTCAGCATTCAAACACCGATCTCTGGTAATTGTAAGGTAAACAAAGCTATCTTACCCACGGTGCAGACATTCTTTCAGTGTTCTGTGTTAAATAAACAACCAATTTCAAAGAATTACCGTGTCTTTTTGATGTCGAATCTTGGAAGACATTTTCGGCTTTTGATAAGCAATAAATCAAAGAATCTATCGATGAGCTTTTCTTTTTAAATGGTGAATATATATAAAAATTTGAATTTCAGAATTTCTCTATTGATTTCAATTTGCAGATGATTTTATTTATGACGCCATCATAGGTTTTTTGCGTAGAGCTGACTATTATCAACCTGACATGAATACAGGCCTATGCTATTGTTGCCTTTACTTTCAATGTAAATGTCGAAAAAGACTAAAGGACGCCGCCATTTTGGATTAGTTGACATAAACTCTTTTTGCTCAGCATTAAACACAAACTTGTTGTGGGCAGGTGTTGCATTGAGAGATAAACACGTGTGTCTCCTGAAATGCCCACAACAAACATAGCAGACGCAAAGAAATGTAAAGAAACGACAAGAACCAATATATATGTACAAACAAATAATAATATATTAACAAAGGGTTACAAGCGCCAAAGATGTGTGTGTCAAATGAATGTGAAAACCTTTTTGGTCCAAAGTATGTGTAGTGAGTGAATGTGTGTACATGCGTGTATGTGTATGTATTGTTCATGCGTGTATGTGTATGTATTGTTCATGCGTTTCCCCAAAGGGAACGCGTTCTCCGCGAGAGCAGAAGAGAACGAGGAAAATATCGCAGATTATTTATAGACCCGAGAGCGTCTCCTTGTATCAGTTTCGAAATTTAGGAGGAGGTAACCCGACAGACACTTTTTAAGGGTGAATTTTACGCACGTTTATCCGATGTTATTTTTTGTTTAATCCTTTTTTTTGTATTATTTTTTTTTGGCGGGGGGGATCTGTTTAGATTTTTTTAAAATAAATAATTTTATTGTTTTAATCATCGTTTCGATTAAAAAAAATTGAGTCTAATAATGATTTTAAATGGCCTTTTCGTTAATTTTTCTTGTTTTTGAATTTTCTCTTTCTTCCGATCTCATTACGCCTTAATTTTAGTTAGCTTTCTTTTCTTGGAATCTTTTCAGAACTCATTTTATGGCTTCTTAATTTAATTTTTCACCTGTTTTATTCTCTCTTTCTTTCTTCTCCTCGATACTTCATTCGTTTCCGTGAGTTTTTTCATTGTTTAATCTTAAATATTTTCTACAAGGTTCCCAGTAAAAAAAAAGCGGCGAATTTACTATCATTGTCTTATCTTTCACGAATAATTGACATTGAATAAATTTCTTAAATATTCATGACCTTGAATAATCATTCAACTGTCGCGTAATTACTTAACTCATATTGGTTCTTTTATGATTGATTAATTGCTGCTCGATCTTGTGACTCGTCATTTAAAGGTTATTTGCAGATCCCGTCTTTCGTTCTGCCCTTTTTACATGGCTAAAGAAGCAACTGATTTTGAAGTTATCGTATTTTTCAAAGAACATCCGATGAGGAGATTGACGAAATGTGAAAATATTATTCTTGAATTTTTCAGTCAAATCAGTTGTCATCAGTTTTCAACAATTGTTTCACGTCTTTCTAAATTTATCGCCTTTTTTTACTGGGCACTCTATACTTTAAATTGTCATTAGGAATTCTTATGCCGTAAAACGTTGAACCAGGATCCCCACCTTTTGTTATAAAAAGAGCGAAATAAAATGACATTTTTTCCAAGGAGATTTGGCAATCCTTTGAAGGTTTTTATTACAATACGGGACTATTTGCTTGTATAGCGTGATCGGGATATATGACGAAATCCTAAAGTGAAGTAAGACTTTAACATTCTTTAAAACGGTAGTAGTTTTTGTTCATACCAGTTTTTCTGTATCGTGTAGATTATGATGTTGACATATATTCCAATGAAATACTGTCTTACCATATGATGCCTCTTTTAAAAAATTCATTTGACTCGAGAGCGTCTTGACGTGGACTAATGGTGGACCATTACTACGAAGTTCAATCTTTATCGAGTACTCCCACTACACGCAAGCTACCAATCTGTCACTCTCAGACCGTTGTCGTGTTCCTCTCGGCAATGTTACCACTAGCGGACCGCTAGAAAACCACTGGTAGCTGCCAGCACAGAACCGTTAACATTGCCATTGGCGGCCCGCCAGCGGGCCACTAGCGGCTTGCGTGTAGGGCCATATATAATTGAACATTAAATAATACAAGGGATGGCATATTTTAAAATCAAGCAATTATCATTTGGTACTAGGGTAGAGCGTTTAGGTATTAAAGGCCCCATAGTCTGCTTAACGTATCTACACTAGCGATAATGAGGATTTAGTCTCATTGCTTAGATTATTATTATTATTATTATAAAAAAGTTTTTAACCTGCATTTATTTCATAATCCCATGTCGGGGTCATGACCTTTAACTTAGGGCAAGCGAAGGATGTGATGTTTTGTTGTTTCCAATTAATTAAACAAAAGACAGCTACTAAATGAAAAACTTAAATTGCCAAAGCACCTCGCAGATTATGGGCTCTGCTCATTAGAACTATTTGGGGGGATTTTCTGGAGAGATGGTGCACCAGGGATTTCGTTGTTTTGTTCTTGAGTTCCTTTCTTTATTAGACCCAAAGCTTCAACCACAACAGGGACAGTTTTAGTTGTAAGTGCCACATTTCTTTCTTTTCATCTCCTGGTCTTTTTAATTCGTTAGATTCTTGTAGTATATTCATTTCTTTCCGAATCTCAAACAGACATTTAAAGTCAGAAATGGCATCATGACATTTTTCACTGAAAAAATTGTAACAAAAAAAAAAACAAAAAACACACATTTTACATAGATAGAAATCTTCGTGGGGTATGAGTTGAGTTTGTGAGAACATTTTCTTTTGTATTTCTTTAAGACCTGGGCTGCCAGGGTCTATTGGAATTTTTTCCAATCAAATCCAGGGGCCCAAACCACAACTGGAATTATTAATATATTACTTGTAACACATTTTTTAAATTTCCACTTGTATTTTGATATTCTTTTATAATCTTCAAAGCAACAATACAGTTTGCAGAGACTTTCATGTCAATAAAAATTCACATTCTGTTGTTTTGGCACTTGATTACAATATCTTGTTGATTAGCTTTGACTGTTCTGTCTTTGTGTGAATTCTAAAGACTTATATTTTTTTAGGTTATTTGCCGCTGCAGTGGATGGATTATGGCCTACTTGTTCTTTCTCGTTCTTCCTTGAAATTCCCTTTGTGTTTTGACTTTTCTTTGTGTAGTACGAGTTGTCCCAAAGTCTTAACCAGGGACTTCAAAAGACAGGAAGTGTTTATTTTTTTTGGGGGGGGTGGGGTGGCATCAAATGACGTAAACAGGTAAGGAGCTATGCACTTTGAAAAAAATAATGTAATTGTAGTCACTGTATAGAGAGAAATTTAAGCAAGACGTGTGAAATGCTCATGAGGTTGATTTTTTGAAATTATTATTATTATTATTATTTCTGCTTCCCCTTTCTTTTTCTCTTCCTCATAATCTGCTGCTGCTTCTTCTTAATATTATTATTGTTATTTTATAATTTACTACCGGGATGTAATTATTTGTTTTAATTTCCCAGTAAAATTTTCAGAGTTCCGTGGCATTTGAATATTGTTTATTGGTAAGAGTCATTTTATGATGGTAATACGAGGTTTTCCAGGGGTTGGCATTGGAACTAAAATAAAATTTAGTCTCGTTATTATGTTTAATTCTAGCCTTGTTATAAATAACACCTTTTCATACATTTATGATTTACTGGACATTTACTGTTTTTTCGACAATTACACTTTTTTTCTGTATAAATATTGTTATTGAGGTTGTTTAAATATTTGTTTAATGTAATATTATTATATTGTGTTATATATTGCCCGAGGTTTTGGTGCAGTTGTAGTTAATCTTAATGTTGTTCATATTGAAGATTTTGTTGAGCAATGGGATATGGCTGAAATGTTTGTGGATTAAATAAGGAAAATTTTACCGATGTTGGTTTTTGACAGTTCATTAATAAAAAAAAAATTAATTTCTCTGGAAAACTGCAAAAGGCACCACAGAGAAAAATATTTACTGAAAAAATATTTTTTTAGGACGTTGGAATTATAAATTTGCCTGAAAGATGGTAGAAAATCTTGGAACAAAATGGTAAATATTTTTTCGAGTAAAGTTAATGTCGTAAATAGTAAGATATATTTCCGTTCTTACTTAACAAAGCAAATGGACTTTTCCAGTCACTCAGTACACAAGATGGAATGAACAAAGCAAAAAATGGAGAGAATAAATAGAAGATATTCGGGAAGTGATTTCAGGTGTGACACTCGCTCACTTATAAAGCTTAAACTGTTGGAAAAGCTCACGGACACATATACAGGGTGCGCCAGGATTTAAAATCACACATTCATTGATTTGTTTTCTATAGCTTATCAACCCTTTGCAATTTATTTAAAGTCTGAAAATATTTTTAGATTGTAAGAATTTTTTTTAGATAATAATGATTTAGTGATACAAGTCTTAATAATTAACCCATAACTAGGGAAAAGGACGGTGTGTATTACCGAACCCCTCAACCGGAGGAGTGGGGCTGATTCGGAGCTCTGGGCAGTCTTTGTGACATTTTGTGACTCTTATCAATATTTGCTTTTTTTTTCCAAATCAGTGAATTTGTTTGGCTCATGCTAAGTCTCGGAAAAAAACAAAAAAACAAAACAAAAAAAAATCCTATTATTTAAAATTCGCTATTTTTTATCCATAATGTTGAATTGTGTTAAAATTCTTCGTCTTTTTAAGAAAAATCTCGAGTTGATGTTAAAAAAACATTGTTGATTTATTTAAGATGGAATGATCGCTCATGGCATGTCTCTAATTTGTATTTAGATACATTGGATTTATTTTCTATTTTTCTAGTTGAATTGTTCACCTATACTGCATATGATCCATTATTGTATAAAATTAGGTTGGAATAAAATTTGTATTTTATATGAATATTACCTTATGAAAATAGAGATGTAGTAGAGTGGGGGGGACTATATCATAGATTGGGGGGTGCCATAGATTGGGTGGGCACAAAACCCCTGCACCGGTCCTGGCTGGAGAGATAAGAGACGGATTCATACATTTCTCAAGGTTATTTATGCGTAAGTGAATATAACGAACCCAACTGGAATTCGAAATCAGCTCCTCGAACCATATTATCCATTACACCACCCGCACATCCAAGCTTACAGCACCTGGTATTCCCAAACAGTCACCCATCTAGATACTGACCAGACTCGACATTGCTTAAATTCAGTAACTGAACCGAAACCGGTTAAAATCACACATTTAGCGAGCCATAAATGGAAAACAGACAAACATAATAATACGCGGCATGCGCGAAATTTGAACATTCTCATTTCTCTTTCAGACATACCGAAAGCATTTACATGGCAGTTTCTAATCCGACACAAAAAATAATAATAAATAAAAAATCACTGAGTGCTCGTGGCAGTAGCCTTTAATCATGACTATTCAGAGATCGCCGGGTTCTTAAAAATGGGTAAGGTGGACAGAAGGAACAATACGTGCCCAAGTGGCGACACCATGGAAGTACCACGCTCACCTCGTCTTTGATAGTCTTCAGCAGACCCGCACAAAAATACGGCCTGCGCGCAACGCTATCCAGTGTGACCCACGATGGGTTCTCAAAATTGTCAATGTTCATACTCAGTAATTGACTCTAAAATTTTACACTTGCGGCCTGCGGTTAATTTTCTGCGATCCAATGTGGCCTTTCACATTTGATTTTAATTGTGCAGATTTGGTTTTAAACGTCATTAGCAATGAAGGTCTTGTCAAATCCAGCCTCTTCACTCAAAGACTCATGGTTAATGCCAATGCATCGTGGACCGAATTTGTTCCAGGGGGACACTGATTCCTGTCATATAACCCGTGTAACCGAAGAACGGATGGTTGAGAATTTTACGAACATGTCACCGCCAACTTGTGGCCTCTTATCACAATTATCGAGACGATGGTGGGGCGTTGTTGAGAAGCAGACTAACCAACAACTATAAGACAGCAAGGACATGTTGAAGACATGATGGCTAAAATGAACGAGAAGCACTTGACCCGCGCCTGTAATCGAACCCGTCAACGCTTATAGTCTGTCTTCGAGACTGAAGATAGTTTTATTGAATAACCATTTTCTTTTTTATAATTTGTTTTCACTTACATGGCGAATTCTGTGTGTGTTGGCGTAGACACAAAAAGATGCATTTGACCGCAGTTAATGTACTGATTTCATCACCAAACAACGTTTTAATACACAATGCCTACAGTGACGTCAACAAACAGGTGTTGCTATCTTTTTTCTTTTCTTTTTTTACGAAAACACAATGGCAAAACTAAATCGTGCAAGGATTACGACTTGATTTCTTTCTTCTTTGCATAACTTAATCTGTACCTACCTACTTACCTACATACCTACGGTGTGTATGTCTTGCTCTCTTCCTCTTTAAGTACAATGTTCCTTCAGGACGTAGGTAATCATTACTCACGTTTTATTTTACTATTTGTAGATTGTGCATTGTCATGGTTGTTCTTGGGAAAAGTTTTGAATTCAGAGTTGTGCTTCTCCTACACTGGAATCAGCCAAGTGTAGGTAGCAAAACTTTCTATTTTATGTCTATTTAGAAGAAGAAATGTATTTATACCTTCCCCAAAGGTAGTAGTGTGGAGTAAATGCAATATCTCTTGCGCAGAATTCGAACCCTGTACATAGATTCCTTTTTTTCTACGAAGTTAACCATTAACTTATCCAGACCTCTACTTTCTACACTTCCATAGACACACTCATTCTAATATAAAATGACCTTACTACCTACTGACTCATTAATGATTTTTAGTATCATTTCCAGAAGAATAATTATCAAAATTTTATTGGCATTATTGGTCACGTTGTTTATTTTGCTTTTGTTGCTACTTCAATGTTTCAGCCGATCCATTCTACAGCCTTCTGAAGGCGTCCAATCCATAATGAAATAGAGGGCGCTGTTTTTTGCGGAAAATGACAGAGACAGGAAAAATTGCCAAGTATATAAGCTGGCTCAGTATAAATCTTCTACCTTACACTTTCCTTTTTTTTTGGGTGGGGGACAATCAAAATGTTGGATCAACGAAAGCAACACAGATGATAATTTCAAGATATAAATAGATGCGTATATTGATATGTACATTCGTATACACGTATAAAAGAAATTGGCCAAAGGTAAGTCTGACACAACGCCACGAAATTGGAGACGTAGATTCAGTCACTTTTTGGTATCGTTAATATTATTGTTGTTGTTGTTATTTTCATATATTTCTAGATATGTTTTCCTAAAAAATTTCTGCATGTTTCTTCAATGTATTGTGAGGAAGAGTTTTAGCAATTTATTTTATACATGCCTGCTTCTGAATTTTGTCTAAATGTATCAATGATCACGCGGAATGAACTAGAATAAGTAAAAATATTTCCAAATAAATTTGGACTTAAATTCCTGGTCTTCTCTGACAGAGGGACGTTTATAAATACTCAGTATAAAAATAAAGACAATCGTAATCAATTAATTACTGGTAATTATTGTTCAGTTATTACAAATAATCAAATCTGTGATCACTTAGTCCATCCGAAATATGGCGGTTTAAGAAAACAGATGTACTATAACAAAAAAATAAAAAAACACTGAGGACACCAAGACCGAATGGAAAAAGAGATTCTTTACTGGAAAAGGGTGGAGTAGACAATATTCTTGTATATAATTAATAAAGCAATGTCCATGGTGCATATATATATTTTTGTTACGTACAAAACAAGATATACAAGAGAAGCCAGAAAATCGGTCACAAAAATGAAAGTTCTTACGAAGATTTCTTTATAAATAAAGTATTAGGTTGGTGCAAAAATAATGACGTAATAATGTCGTTTTTTGACGTATTTTTAAAGGTAAAAAAACGACATTACTACGTCATTATTTTTGCACCAACCTAATAAAATGCAAACCGTGTGGGCAGATGCCTCATTATATTCGGTTGGTGCAAAAATAAGGACGTAATAATGTCGTTTTTTGACCTTAAAAAATACGTCAAAAAACGACATTATTACGTCATTATTTTTGCACCAACCTAATAGATAAACACTTGGAAGGTAGTTCCACTGAGAACTTTTACAAGTACATGTGAGTTTATTCTCTGTTAATGTGTATGGGGTTTAATTCGAAAGAATAGGTCTGAAACAAGGTACCAGCCGAAGTAAATTGTCAAATTCCTCGAACACTTGTATAGCATCTTATATATATATATATATATATATATATATATATATATATATATATATATATATATATATATGTATATATATATATATATATATATATATATATATATATATATATATATATATATTAGGTTGGTGCAAAAATAATGTAATTTTCACACATAGTAACATATGTGAGAAAACGACATTATTTTTGCACCAATCTTATATATATATATATATATATATATATATATATATATATATATATATATATATATATATATATATATATATATATATATATATATGTATATTTCTTTTTATATGAATATAAGAGTCCTGTACTTTAAATTCTTTTAAAATACCTTACAAATACACATAAAATAACATTCTAAGCGAATTTTTCAATAAATTAACAACACGCCGCGCATTTTAAATAATTACGAAGCGTGAAATAGAGCTATAAATGGGTAATTAAAACAAAAATGACATTATATATATATATATATATATATATATATATATATAAATTAAAATAATAAGGAAGAACAGTAAGATTTATAATCCGGTGTTAGCAATTATTTTTCATTCAAAAAAAAAACATGATCGATACAAACAGTGGAGCATAATATAATAAATTTCTTTTTTTAAAAATGATTCCATTGCAACACATAATATCCTATGTTTCAAAACTGAAACTAAAATTGTAAATTTAATTATAAAAATTAAGCTTAAAATCCAGAGTTTCGTTCCATTGTCAAGCGATGGTAGGAATAACTTAAGCAATTTATAACACAGAGAATCTTAATATTTTGAGTTGTTATGGTTAAGGAAAATTCAATCTATTCTGATTAGGAGTGATTGGGTTATAATTTCCCTAGACAACTTATGTATCAAATATGTTACTTACAAAGTCAGGTTAAGTTTAGGTGGGGTGCGGTGTGCCTGCTCACAAACACAGACATCCGTTATTCTGCGTGTCAGCTGGGTTTTCAATGACAAGAAAAAATTAGGGCATTTTTATTTATCCGCTTAATTCATATTTTTATACACAAAGATTTTCTAAAAGGGTCATCTAAATATGAGTAAGTCATATTTTTAATATTTAAATTTTATTCCTACAAATTTAATGTACCATTTCTCGTTCTAATAACTAATAGACTATACGGTATCTTTACAAATAAATATATTAGAATTTGATTTCATATTTAAAAAATTATTAATTAATGATCAAATAAAAATATGTATGTTCCATCTATATATATATATATATATATATGTGTGTGTGTGTGTGTGTGTATTTAGGCAACAAATTCTCTTTTTGGCATGTCTAATTAAATAAATTATAAACATTATGTCTGCTTATTTTAGCATAATCCTTTCATGTTCACGAAAAAATCAATTTCTCTCTTCCTTTAATAATGACATCAAAAAACTTGTCCGTGAAAATAAAAGGATCGAACTGAAAATAAGTAGACAAAACTTGTCTAAATTATTCAATGAAACGTGCCCCAATGAAAATATGCTGCCAAATTATAAGATATATATATATATATATATATATATATATATATATATATATATATATATATATATATATGGGGGGGAGAGAGAGAATTAGAGAGAGTGGGAGGGAGGGAGAGGCACGGTGGAGATAATGGATAGCGGCTTAGATTGAGCAATCGGAGAGCCAAGTTCAAATTTCAGTCGAATCCATTACATTCACTTACGTGCCAATACCCTAGGGGAAGGTATTAATCATCTTCTTGTCCCTCCAGCTATGGGTAAATATCAAGACAGATAGCCTTAGATGGCAACTCGTTTAGAAGAACTCTGATTTCGAAACCTGCCGAGGGTCGTTTGGGAACCTTGTGGTACGTAGTGCACCAGGTGTCTGTATTCGGCCCTTCAAAAAGTGTGAATGGTTCAGCACAAAACCTTCACCACTATAATCAAATCTCATATATATATATATATATATATATATATATGTGTGTGTGTGTGTGTGTGAGAGAGAGAGAGATTTATTATAATCCTGGCTATGACGATAAGGCACATCCGGCAGTAAGGCCTCTGATCGTGAGAATAGAGGTTTCGAGGAGCGTGGAACCATCTCTTAACTGCTGTTGTTCAAATCCACCCTAAGCCTGGTGTAGTAGTGGTGTTAGGGTCCCAGCTATGGGCAAATAGTGAACCCCTCCAAACAAAAACAAAACACTATGAAAATATAAAAATACATATTTATAGTAAAATGTCCATAAATACATATTATCTGTAGTTGAAAGCAATGCGACTGCATGCAAAATATTTAGATTTCCGCATTAGACAACACATAGACATGTAGATATAGCGTTAAACAAAAACTGTATTCCAAAATAGAGTGATTTTCCAAGCGTTGCTTAGATGTGGCACAAGGCCGAAAGTAGGGGCATCCAGTGAGGTTCGAAATCACTACTCTGTCGTAATTCTTCTAACGAGACAAGATTTACAACACTTCGAGGTGCCTCTGTATTCCAAAATATAACTTCAACAAAACTACCACATAAAACCCATTCATCACCGCCTCTAGCCATTATGTCCACACAAACGTGTGTATGCACAAAAGCTAAGTATCATCTACCATGTACTCAACTGTGAAAGCAGAATAACATATATATTTATTAATTCAAAACTCCCAACACAATTAAATTTCGGCATTAAATAAGTAAATATTTCAGAATATACATTTATTTATGTGAATTTATATATTTCCAGTTTCAGCTTCTAATACAAAAACTATTGAGGATCCCTTGTTTAGGGCTGTCAAGTATTATGTTGCAAACAAAGTATAATATAAAATGTTATTTGTAAACAATTCCAAAAGATATAGACCCTAAAAACGTATTTAATTAACACAATATTCCATATATCTAAATAAATTATTATTTTACGTTATTTTGTTATTATGCGCTCCTTGATATTCTGTAACCTTCACAAGCCTCTTGTAAATCTAGTTAATTTTTCTACTAATCGACTCCAATATTGATAGCTGCAGGCTTCATTACTTCTCAGATGTTTTCTTTACTTGAATTTTGATTCCAATTATAATGCACATTTCTTTTAATGATTTATTACGCATCTATTTATAAATTTACTGCCAACAAATTTAGTCCAAAACATTACGACATAAACTCCTTCTTGTCTCTTAATTCGTGTGGACTGATAATTTCAATAGAAAACTCCACATCTATTCCAGGTTCATACAATGTAGCTCTGCATTCATCACTAATTTTTTTTTCATCTACCTCGACGCCCAATTTACATATTTCTTTTTGTGATGTTTACTTAATAGTAGTAGTTCGACTCCACCATGCCTCCCTCCCTCTCACTCTCTCTCTCTCTCTCTCTGTATATATATATATATATATATATATATATATATATATATATATATATATATATATATATGTATGTTTCTTATATTTTGGCAGCATAGCTAATTTCATCGCATTTTTCCTATTCAGGATTGTGTTTCCGGTTCCTTCTAAAGTCAACTACAACTCTGTACTACTAATGTCGGCGTCTGAACGCTGATATATTATTCACGAATTATTTATTTTATTTTACTTTTTTTTATTTTTTATCTGCCTCATCAATAGGAGTAGAGACCGTCCGATTCAAGGAATGTGCCTGGGTCTAGAGTTTCGCCAATTTCGTTTAGTTTCTTTTTCTTTATGTCTATAATTTTATCACTTTTGTCATTAATTATCCCGCATTGTGATAATAGAAGATTTGTCAAAAAAGGTGAAATGTTATAAGAACCTGGACGCAAAATTATTGTGGATTAACGAGCGATTAAAGTACTTACCTTTTCGTCTTAGTAACTTGTTTTCTTATTTAATTAAAGTAACTTTTTTCTTAAATCAAAATTTGAATCAGAGTCATTACGGTGCAATTAATGCAGTAAGGGTTTTGTATTTTTCCTTGTATATTATATTCCCTCCGTATATATATATATATATATATATATATATATATATATATATATATATATATATATATATATGAGATAACCATATATATTTTTATATATTAAGAAAAATGTTGGGGAAATTTTAAGACAAAATGGAAAAAGTTTGTGATGCGTTTCATCCGTTACGACTTAATCGGACAAGGTTTATTGACGTTGTTGTGACTACACGTGCATACGAACGAGAAACTCTGGCAGTTTCAAAATTTTTAAAATAATGTTTTGCAATCTAATCAAATTCATCTAGATTTGTTTCCATTGTCTTTTTTTTATTATTAAATAACCTGCATGGTGATAACAAGTTATGCCAAGAATCGCGAAACATTGTAACAACCTGGAAGTAAATTTACTGTGGATGAACTAACGATTAAAACACTTTCCAGACATTTCTGTCTGAGTGAATTATTTTCTCTTTTAAACAGAGTAGCATTTTTATGTCAAAATTGTTGTCAATTTCGTTACGGTGAACAACAAATGAGTTTTGTGTGAGGCCTTTTAAAATGAATCTTTCGTGTTCATATAGTCTTTTGTTTAAACTTCTTGAGGTTTCTTCAATATATTCTTTCTGGCAATCCTTGTGGTTGATGGAGTAAATTCCCCCTTCAACTTTCTGCTTGTTGATTTGTTTTGTATTGATTAAATTTTTTATTACTTTAAATATTGTTCTAAATCTTATGTTGAGTTTACATAAATTCTTTTCGGTTGTAGTTGTGATGGACTGGTATTTATTTGAACAAAAAGTACAAATTGTGGCACAAGGCCAATAAAGGGGAGGGGTAGAGGCTGGTCAACACTAACTATCTTATACCTAGCTAATCAGATTCGCGACCCATTCGTACATTACATTTTACACATTCACCAAAAGAACTCGTCCATCACCAAACAATCCTTCAACTACCATAATACCACGTGCTCTCAAGGGAGACCTACCAAAATCGCGCCCCATACCATGAAAATTCCAATGATGATATATATATATATACAATTCTAATAATGATAAAATGAGAGGGGAGGGAAATGAACCCAATAATAAACTTAAAATAAACACAAATACAAACTAAACATAATTGATGTTAGTAGGGACCGTCCAACCCATAAAACAGAGAGGCCGCTGTATTCTGCCCAGGGGACAAAATCAAGAGACGCTCTCGCTAATGGAGTGAGAAAAAGTATAAAATATTAGGCTGGAATGGGAAAATATAAAACTGACCCAGTCGAGATGAAAATGGGGCGGGGGTCAAAACAAACTGGGGAGGATGAGAATCTCGACTTGGATCATAACCAAAGAACGGCCGGGATGCAGGCCAGGAACAACACTTACTCACATTAACTAGGTACACTGAAGCTTGTCTAACCTAACCAAGGGGAGGGTTCCGCAGGAAGCCACCCCGATGTGCAATAGGTTGACCTAGAAGAGAAAATCAAGGCTAGCCCCGTTCACACGAAGCAAGCTCGCTTCTTTTACCCACCTTTCGCTAAAGACTGTCGAATGCAATCGTTTTCTATCCGATCTAATCTTCATCTTGAGCTGATGCTCAAAGAATCGAATTAGATCCGAATGAGAAAGACGATTGCCTCGCAAGACTTCCTCCTTTCGCGTCGTCCAAATCACCATTCGAGCCGTGGCCATCAGCGTCAGAAACACCATCCGTTTCATCCCGGAATACGGGGGCGACACATTGTCACACGCGTATGCGCGATCAATGGACACAAGCTGTTCGGGAGCCGTCAGCTCGCCGACATGGTCCCATAAGTGGCGGACCTGGGGGCAATGGTAGAAGGCGTGCGCAGCCGTTTCCTCTAAGCCAAGGCCACACCGTTCACAGTCTGGCAAATCCGCCAAGCCCCATATGAAAGCCTTGTCGTTGAGAGGCAGCCGATTCCGAGCCAATCGCCAGCTAAGCGAAAACTCAGGGTTAC
This sequence comes from Acanthosepion lycidas, assembly GCA_963932145.1. NCBI lineage: Eukaryota > Metazoa > Mollusca > Cephalopoda > Sepiida > Sepiidae > Acanthosepion > Acanthosepion lycidas. The sequence goes on from OZ010575.1 coordinate 1,523,273, forward strand.
TGAGGTAATCCGCCGCTGGCGCCCAAGACCAGTAGGAGCAATACTCCTCCGACAAGCCGAGCGTATCTCGTAGGAGAAAGGTCACTGGACCGGGGAACGGCCCTCAAGGCCGACCGACACTCGCGAAGGAAAACCGATTGATCCCGGGGTTTACGACAGGGTTAGTTGTGATGGACTTATTGGGTAGAATAATATATTTTTTTGGTTCGTTGGGTTTGTCAGGAAGGACAACTCTTCTATTTTGGAATATTTCATGGCTCTTTTGTTTCGCATTGAATATGAAATAGTTCGGGTATTGAAGTGTCTTGAAAATATTCCCAATATATTTCTCCTCTTCGTGTAAATATTGAGGGCTGCAAATTCTGAGTGCTCTTAAATAGAATCCAATGATTATTACGGATATTATTCTGTTGTTATGATGAGAATAGAAATTTATTAGGCCATTTTTTTTACTGGTTGATTTCCGATGGACACTTAAGTTTTAGGATGTTGTCAACTCGATGTAACATGATGTCAAAGAAAGGTAAAGTATTCTTTTCTTTCATTTCATATGTAAATTCTATTGTATATTCGACTTTGTTTAGTTTATTTACAAGATGCGGTAAGTTAGTATCACGTGATATATTAACAGAGCATCATCTATACATCGAAAGTAAGTTGATTGCTTAGGTAAAATATTTATATATATATATATATATATATATATATATATATATATATATATATATATATATATATATATATACCTAAGTATAGGATTGTTGTATACGGAATAAATTCCAATAACCAAAAAATACTTTTCTTAAAAAAGTAGAGCAAATATAATTATTTATTCGAAAATTATAACATAAATATGTTATGAAATCACTACAAAAATAGCCATTTTGTTTCAACATTTTTGGTGTCTCATCAAGTGATGGTGTTGAATGTAGAATAAAGGGTTTTAAAAGGTTCAAATCAATCAAACACCCCTCGCTAGGGGAAACGATGTTACATAAGCTGGAATGACCAATCACAATACAAGTATATGAGAATTCAAAAAACTTGACAACGAACCTTGGTTATAATAATTAATTAATGCTTTAATATACGGGTCAGACTAAAATAGAATTCATTCTAACTAATTAATATTAAATTTTACTATAAAATTAAAAATTACCAATTTTAAATTTAATCTGTATTAAGTTTAAAAAATTATAAAATTATTTAAAGAAGAAACTGAGGAAAAAATACATATGTTTTGTTATTTGTTGAAAGGCCAAAAATTAAGTTAGAATAAACATTAAAATCTATTGTTGCTCTGAGCTTCGTTACAACTTAGATACATTTGAAGTGATGATATGGGCAGGGGAGGGTGAAATCCTGCAAAAGTCAATACATGCACAATCAGATTATAATACACAAACACGTAGGCATATTTAAACACGCAAAAAAGCGACGAAAATGGGAATACTGAAGGCAGCAAGGTTTTGACTTTCCTGATGCAGTCACAACTTCGCTGGTCTGGTCATGTTGCAAGGATGTGACGGCAGAATAGCTAAGTTCCTCATGTATAGCCAGCTTGACAGTGGACAAAGGAGTGTTAGACGGCTGTGGCTCAGGGATAAATACAAGCTAAAGAGAAACCTCTTAGCTGTCAATGTGCCTCATACTAACTTCAAGCGAGTTGCCCTAGATAGAAATAACTGGAGATATTTGTTTCAGAGTGGTATCAGAAATATCGAAAATCAGTCGGTATTGATCGACTAAGAGACAAAAGACAACGGCGAAAAGCGTCAGCAAAAATTCCTGTTGCTATGTCCGAGATCCTCGCTGTTGCCCAGTGTGTGGACTTGTATACAGGTCACTAGTTGGAATGAAGTGTAACATGTGACACAAACATAAAAATTTTAGGAGGTTGTCGGATCCTCATACATCAAAATCGTCAGGAGAGTCCATCATATATATATATATATATATATATATATATATATATATATATATATATATATATATATATATATATATATTCAATATTTAGGCAGCATATTTTAATTCAAACAGGTTAGGTTAAATAATTTAGACATATGTTGTCGATTAGTTTTCGTTGTGATCCTTTCAAGTTCTCGGATTAATTTCTTGGTAGCTTTAGAAACATGATGGCAACGAAAACTAATTAACAATGATATATCTAAATTATTTAACCAAACCTGTTTATATATATATATATATATATATATATATATATATATATATATATATATATATATATATATATATATTACGGCGTTAAAAACAAGAATATTTTTACATTGGACCATGATGTTATTAAAATAAAATACCAGCCGACCGGTTTCGCCCCCTCTCTTCAGAGCTGTAAACGGGGGAAAATTATGAAAAAGGAGAAAAAATATATATATATGGGTGACGTGAATGAACGGAAGGGACAGTTGTAACACCTAAAGATGCTAGAGACCCAGAAGAGCAAGCCCAAGCAAACAATCTCTCTGTTTACAAAGAGAAGGTCGCCCAGACCTGATAAACAGCGTCTCCAACACCTTCAGATGAAACAACGAGTGTGAAGTGGACAACACAGAAAACCAATTCACACTGAAGTCCACCGCACAACCAGGTCTATTTATTAAATGATCCGCTATAGATGACCCGTATGTATTTCGAACGGTATCACCAATCGAAAAATTTTTATTATAAATTTTAGCAGGCACGTGTTGCTTGATTCTAACATCCAAGCGTTGTGTAGTTCTACCTATGTAGTCGACTCCGCAACTACATTTAAATTGATAAATTACAGAATTAATATGATGAGGAGGTAGAACATCCTTACTCATGGATAGAAGAATAGATCTTGTTTTAAACACAACACGTACATTCACTGCAAAATAGCATTGATTAGAACTCGATGAAATTTGCTTAGCCAACATTTCGCTATCCCTACCAAAATATGGCACTCGTAAATAAACGAGGCATTTTTTAACAAGCACAGGTTTTACTTTATTAAAGTCCGCCAACTTTTGCCGAATAACCATTTGAACGATATCATAAGGATAACCGTTACTAGTAAAGATGTTAGTTAAAACCTTAATCTCATCTTTCATCTGAGCAAATCCTCAATGCCCTATGGGTCAAAGACTTAATTAAATTAATCTTTTGCTGTTTGGGACAAAAGGAATCCCAACGAGTGTAAAGACCCGTGAAAGTAGACTTCCTATACACTGTAGTAGTATATAAGGAAGGTGTTCTACGAACTAGAACATCAAGGAAGGGTAAAGTGTTATCCACTTCCTTCTCTACTGTATATTTAAGGGCAGGATGAACACTATTTAGTAGGGAGAAAAATTTGTCTACCTCGAATTCATTACGAAACACACAAAAAGTGTCATCAACGTACCGGAAGTAAACAGTGAGCTTAGAGGAATCTGTAAACAAACTCTGTTCATAGAAACCCACAAAAATGTTAGCTAAAACAGGACCCAAAGGGGAACCCATAGCAACACCATCAATCTGTCGATACATAATATTATCGAAACTAAAATCGACAGACATGATAGCAAATTTCATGAGTTCAATTCAATAAAAACATCTTCAGGTATTGTCGGACTACGATATAGCAAATCACTGCAAATATCTATAGTCTCCGACAATGGCACGCAAGTGAAGAGGCTATCAAAGGAACACATAAATCCATCAGTGGCCTCAAGATTCCTAATAAATTCAGAGAACGAGAAGGAATCTTTAATACAAAAGGAGCTATAATGCTGCAACACTGGTTCCAGCATTATAGCTTAGCGACTTTATGTTGAGAGGACCCAATCATAGATAATATAGGTCTCAACGGAACACCCTCCTTATGAATTTTAGGTAATCCATAAAGACGGATAAAAACTTTTAGAGAGTACGGTTGCAACGCTAAGGTTGAATTTTTTTGAAAATTTAAGAGAGTGCGTTTTTTACTAATACGGTAATTTGAGAACATTAGTAAAAATTAACTTTACTAATCTACTTTTTGTATGACTGATTCATTGTAATATATATATATATATATATATATATATATATATATATATATATATATATATATATATATATATTTATATATGTGTGTGTGTGTGTGTGTGTGTGTGTGTGTGTGTGTGTGTGTATACAGTACGAGGCAAAACGAATTCTCATACACACTTGTCTTGGTAAAAATACAAAAACCGACTTTCTATAGGTGCGTTCATTTTTTGCTTCATACTATATATATATATATATATATATATATATATATATATATATATATATATATATATATAGTGTATGTAAATTCGAACTTTTTCCATGTAGCTAATATGTATTTCTTTTCCCGATTTAAGTTTCCCGCCAAAATAGAAATGAATTGGCGGGCAAACCAGAAAAACGGAGAAAAGAAAGGAAAAACAAACGTAAATATCACAAGATACAATATCAAAAGAAGATAATATCACAAATCGAATAATCACATCCGTTGATCCATTCTGTTGTTCTTAAGAATAAATAAATAAATAAATACCTCCGCCCATCCGTCCGTCCACCAGTCGATTTGCTGCTCTCTATAAATACGCCGACAGTTTTGTCGATTACCCATCCCGTTTGTGCGTCCGATCGTGACACAGCAGCCCGTGTCACAATTTCTTACTATTATTCAACGACAAAAATAAATTTAAAAAGAAAAACACCGAAATCAGAAAACGTTGGAACTTCGAACAATTTCAATTTATTGTAAAATACCCGATCGAAAGATTATCGATTTTTCTTATTTCAAATGATGCCTACGCCATTATTGGCATTATTCGGACTCGTCCTTGGTTCCCTGATTGTGTTTGGTCCCAATTCAACGACAGCGTTCACCGTGAAGCTTCTCGGCGATGACTACACTTTTGGAGAAGTATATGTCGAAAGTTTAGATAAGAAAAACAGGACATCTATTCCGAATTGGGACGAGGTCTTCCCGGATCATAATGGAAATGAAAGCAGCAGGGGAAATGTCGATTCACCTACTTCCGATGAACTTTCCTTAGATTTGCTAAGCCTCAGAGCACCGATGACAAATAACGAAATTGACGTAAGTTTATTATTATTATCCTATTATATTTTCATTTGTCTATTTACACTAAAGGTTTCTGAGAATGGGTCTAAAAATACTGGTTGCCATGAGAGAAAGGGACCCCCACACAGCTACAATGCTGTCATTTAATTTTCCTAACGAATATTTTCAAAAAAAATCCATATGGAAAAAAGGGTAAAATTTTTGTCGAAAATATGCACATTTCTTAGTAATTACATTGTGCACGGCGAATATATATTGCTGGCAGTAGATACCAAATGTAAATTCAGAATGTTATAATTTAATTTTTAATTTTTTAAATTTTAATTAGTTAGTTGATATTTTTAAATAGTTTACTGCACAATTCACACATTAACAAATAATTTCAAAACAGAATAGTGCATCGCATGTAGTCCACTATATTAAGAAGAATCGTTTGTGTTCATCAGATGATTTTTTATTTGATATAGTGGACCCACTTGAAAGCCCCTCACTGCTAATCATTGTTATCATAGATTAAATAATAGAAATTCTTGTCGAATTACAAACATCCTTAGAGTTATATTAAGAAGAATCGTTTGTGTTCACCGGGTGATTGTTCGAATCTGCCAATAATTGCTTCTGCATCCGATTCATCTAAAAATTCCCTTTCAATGGATAACAACATGTATGATTCCAGATTCTCCTCAGGCAGCGAATTTCTGAACCTTGTCTTTATGATCTTTACCTTTGAAAATGTCCTCTCACATTGGAAATGAAGAACTGATAATATGCACATGACTTTATAAAGTTCATATTCCTTTTTATAACGAAAACAGTTGTCTGAGTTCTTTATTGTATTTTTATTTAATATAGGAGACCCACATGAAAGCCCGCCACTGTTAATCATTGTTATCATAGATTAAATAATAGAAATTCTTATCGAATTACCAACATCCTTAGAAGCAATCTCTGGACGATCTGTGTTATTTTCAAATCTCAAATTCATTCAATCTGACCTCTAAGGTCTTTTAGAATTTCCTAGTATGCCAACTCTGCACAACTTGTATCTTCTCATTCCACATTCAGTTTTCTTTGCTTGTAAATTCGATTCTCACTGAGTGCCCTTTTCATGTGATATTTTGACTGTCTATGTAAAATTCACTATACTATTATGCGTTGACACTTTGAGACCAGTCACCTCATCATTGTTCATCACGACGTTTCTCCTTACATCCTGGCCTTCATCAGCAAATAATACTCTTTTTTATTATTCATAAATTTATATTGTTCATAAGATTTTGTCTGTTCGGGCGCTTCGACATGGTATAAGCTTAGAAAATCTCCATAAGATATTTTTTTGCTTATTATTTTGTACGTGACCAAATGTTTATAGCATTAGAATTCAGCCTGTGAGACCCAGGTTCGAATCTCACCATAGTCGATCAGTTAGTAACAATTAAGATCGTTTTAATTTCGACGCACCTGCCATACACACACACACACACACACACACACACACACACACATATATATATATATATATATATGTGTGTGTGTGTGTGTGTGTGCAAGTACCATTGGTTTACTCCGTCAATTCGCAGTCCTTTGCACATTTTCTAATAGATCACCTTTCACACACAGTCTAGGTTATTACGTCTGAGCGAAGTACTGAATATGCTAGTTGTTTGGAGATATATATTTGAAACTAGCTGAAGTACATGTCTGCACCGAATAAAACGGCCAAACTTATATAACAGATAATTACAATGCAATTAAAACTATTCTTTAGCTGCTAAGAAAGTTGGTTCACTGTGTCTATCTTACATATCTATAAGTCTACCATTCGTCTATACCTAGAATATTGCTGCTACATATGGTCCGGAGCCCCCGTTATTTACCTTGAACCCCTTGATAAAATCCAAAGAAGAATCATCAATATTACTGGTCCTGATCTGGCGTCGCGGCTTCATTCACTTGCTCACCGCCGTTAGGTCGCCTCTCTGTGTCTTTTCTATAAATAATTTCGGATGGGCTCTTCCCTATTGTACCTAGACTTTATGAATTTAAGTTCAGTACTAAACTGTCGTCGAGATCTCAGCAATTTACAGCTGAGCTGGCGAGATGTAACCATAAGTTCTATGTTAACAGTCTCTTTTCTCACACTTCTCGCTTGTGGAAGTATCTCCCGGCTCCATGCTTTCCAGCCAACTTTAATCTGCAAAATTCTAAATGCAATGTCAATCGCGATGTCCTCCTGATTACTCTTTTCTCTTCCCGCTCATTATCAATGTTTCTGTTTCTAATTCTTCCACACCCTTGTGTCTTAGTGGCTTTACTGCCTTGCATGGGGTGATACTGATTAAAAAAAAAGAAAAGTAATGTAGTAGTGTGATAGCAAGAATCAAGTTATGCGAAACTGCTGAACACACACACCCATACGCACACACGCACGCACACAGACACAGACACAGACACACTCACGCACACGCACGGACGCGCGCGCACACGCACACACACACACACACACACACACACATATATATTCAATTTTTAAAGAAGTATTTATTTTTATTTATCAATCCAACAAATTTTATTATTTAAACGTTGTTTTTAGTGGACACCCATATTTGAGTAGACGTTCCGTTTATTTATTGAACAGTATATTTATTTATTTCCGCCTACCGGCCCCAATATTCGAAAAATCTTATTAAAGAAAAATGTCGTGGAGAGCACATATTTTTCTAATAAGATTTCTAGAATATTCAGGCCGCTAAGCGGAAATAAATATTCAACAAACAAAATCACCAGATATATGAAATCAGTGTGAATGCCAATAAATTATATATATATATATTTTTAATAAAAACGCCCTCGGTAAGATGATCATTCCCTACTAGAAATTTGGGGGTTCGCCTTGACGGAAAAAGAAATCGTTCTACAATCTGCAGCAGACTTTTCACCAGAAATGGTAATCATTCATTTTTACAAAAAACAAAAAACAAAAAAAACAAAAGAACAAATAAAAACAAAACTATTCCAGGAGATGAGCATTTAGTTAAACGTTTCAACTCTGAGCACTGCTTCTTAAACTTGTATACGATCAACATATATGATAAAAACTGAAGAGGTGACTAATCGAAAAAAATACTAATTATTTATTTATAAATTTATGTTTTTAAATTTGTAATCATGTTTTAACTCGGTATGTGCTTTTGAGGAAATGCTAAAAAATGTTCTTTTTTTCCTAGGATTATCTAATAAAATATGGCTACCTCAGACCAGCAGAGGAAGGCATTGTTACAGAAGAAGAAAGAAAAGAAGCGATAAAGTAAGCATTGCGACTTTAATCATCAACTCTACGGGGGTGGAGATCAGTTAAATAATAACGCCCGTTCTAATGTTATTTTAAATTAGTCAGAACCTTTAGTTATTATTTTTAAGTTGCGTGCGAAGACGTTAAAAATACGTCAAAAACCGACATTATTACGTCATTATTTTTGCACCAACCTAATATATTGGATCGGATTTCCTACGTTTTCAACCGATTTCAACAAAACTTCACAGGACTACATATAATTACCTTGCGGTGGTTCTGACAGCACCAAAAATTGAAAAAACACAATTGTTTTTGCATGAAATCAATTTGAAAACACGATTAAGAGGCATCACCAGAATGAAAGAGGGACAACTCATATCGAGTTATACTTATTATAAAACCCAGGTTGTTTGTGTGTGTGTGTGTTCGTTTATATATGGGATCGGATTTCATTTTTCAACCGATTTCAACAAAACTTCACTTTTATTTTGGCAGGTAGTGTTTCTTATTGTCTTGCACACTTTTTTCTTTATTTTTACATTCAGAATGCTTTAAAAATTCCATTTACAAGACAATTGTTTATAATAAAATTCTATTCAATTTGGATTACTACCACACACAAATGACAATGGTTAAGCATCAGAAAACATAAGAAAAAATAATTTCTTTAAATAATATGTGGAAATAACCATTCTGCGCCTGATGAAGTTTACAAGACCCGAATAATGCGTAATAAAAAATATGGAAAATAAAGTATAATATATAAAAAAAAAATCCACATTATATCCAAAAACGATTGTAGCTTCTCTTTTCTCCTTAAAATATACACTTTTCTCCTCTCGTTGGATGAACTATAATCTCTTCCTAATATATATATATATATATATATATATATATATATATATATATATATATATATATATATATATATATATATTCGCTATGGTATCGAGACTTTTTGAATTTAAGCGCAGTATAAGACTGGCGTCGAGAGCTCATCAATTTACTGTCGTGATGGATAGATGTGTTGTATCCTTAAACAGTTACAAACAGACAAAGGTGGTATTCGAGTGAAGGAACAGCAACACGCGCGTAGATGAAAGAAAGATAGTTTTATTTTAAAAGAGAATACACTACTGAATGACAGGGAATTCATTCCTGAAGCTAGCCCCTGGTATATCCTGTGCTCACTATATATATCTACTGATATAGCCAGTCCACATAGGCGATAGGGAGTGTGGGACATTCTATTACAACCCCCCCCCCCCCGAGCTAATTTTCTCATGAAATTTTGCTCAATATCTCTTCTTTTGTGGGTCAGGACATAATTGTTTGAATTTTTCCTCTTCCTAGTACTTCTTCGTCTCACCAATTTTTACGCTGGTGAGATTTAAGGCATTATCGGTTTTCGGGGTGCTGATACTTCCGGAACTGGCAGGGTGGGAGATACTTCCATCGGTACTGGTGGAGATATGGGAAATGGTATTTTGAATGCGTCATATATTACCACCATTGTTAATTCTTTAGGCGTGACATCTTTCGTATGTCGTGGCCTTAACTGATTTAAATGTTTCTTACATTCAAATCTTCTTCCTTTGAGCTTGTATATCACCCTGCCAAGTCTTGAGTTTTGTATTCCCATCTTCAAACTTGTGTAGAATTACTGCTCCGATCCCATAGTTGCTAGTGTCAGATGCTACAATTATTTCTTTCTTAGGGTCAAAATGCGCTAATGATAAATTTGATAGCAGACAACTTTTTATTTTCTGGAAAGCATCTTCGCATTCTTTAGACCAAATCCATTTTGCACCCTTTTTCAATAAGTCATTCAATGGGGCTCTAAGATCATACATTTTGGGAATGTAGATACTGTAATAGTTAATCAAACCTAAAAATGCCTGACAATTAGTGGCGTTGTTTGGTGGTGGCGTATTTTTAATAGCTTCGACCCTCTACGGGTCCAGTCTTCTTCCATTCTTGTCGATTATTTGCTCCAAATATTTGATCTGCTTCATAAAGAACTTGCATTTGTCTGAACTTAGCTTGAAGCAATATGCGATAGGGAGTGTGGGACATTCCATCACAACAAGATGTAACCGTAAATTCTATGCTAACAGTCTCTTTTTCCCATTATTCATTTTATCATAAAATAAAAAGATTTTAGTTTTGGTTAATGAGACTTTACGTGTTGATTGTTATATTTATTGACAATAATTTTCCAATTCAAAATAGCATAGCCCTTAATTTCTCAAATGAAGGGCGTGATTATTTCCTACCTCTTGTGCTACAATGTCATTAGAGCGTCTTTCAGACCTGACCCACCTGAGTATTAGCTACGTGAAACATCACTCTCTAATATGGACCATATTGCAAAGTCTATAAGATTAATGTCAGGACTTGGATGGAGACTAAATTGACTTATCAAAATATTCATAGAAATACCTTTTACACCAGTCCTGTGTCAAATTGGCCGTGTGTCCGAGAGCTCCGTCTTGAGTGAAGACATTAGCTCATGGCAAGTTCTATGGCAATAAAAAAATCCGTAGAAATTCCCCTATCACATTGTTAAATATTTGAGTTTAACAACTTTAACAAACCGTTGCAATAAATATGAATGCTGGTCGTTATTTTAAGAAGTAAGGGGCATAAATGAAAAGATTTGACAACCTTTTTCACGTCACTGAAACAATCGTTAAATACTTCTATTTTCCCTTCTTTCTTTCTTTCATTTTCTCACTGAAACCAATTTTCTCGGGATCAAAACAGAATAAAGCATTATTTACGAGGTATTGGCAGAGCGTAATCTACGTGCTTGCTAAAGAGCTAAGGGTAGGACAAGCAGAATTATTATTATTATTATTGTTATTATTTCCTTTGATTTCTGATGCATACTCACTTCCTTTCGGGTCCCAACCAGAGACCTAAAATCAAAAATGGCTTCATGACATTTTCAGTCACAATTTTTTTAACCTAAGAGTACACATATTTTATATTGATAAAGCCCTTCGTAAGATGTGAGCTGTACTTGGGAGAACATTTTCTTTATTTTTTTAAGCCACCGGCTACCAGGAAACCGCTTCAATGAGTTTATCACAACCTTTTCCAATCAAACCGAGAGCTCCAACCACAACTGGAATTATTGATGACTTCATGTGCCACATACCGGAATTATTATTATTATTATTATTATTATTATTATTATTATTATTATTATTTCCTCTAATTTATTGTTGTATACTCACTTCTTTCCGAGTTCCAGTCAGAGCCCTAAGATCAGAAATAGTTTTATGACATTTTCCACTGAGCATTTTTGTAAAAGATTTTACATAGATAAAGTTCTTGGTATTGTGCGAGCTGTACTTGTGAGTACATTTTTTTGTGTTTCTTTAAGGCATGGGCTACCAGGAATTCTTTCAATGAGTCTATCGAGACATTTTCAAATCAATCCGAGGGCTCCAACTACAACTGAAATTATTAACGTCCTCCTGTGCTACATTATTTAGATTCCACGTTAAGATATTTTTGGTAGTTTTTTCGAAGATCTTCAAGGATACATTACAATCTGCAGGAACTGGCATTACAATAAGAAGACACATTCTGTCTTTGTAGTCTTTGATCAAAATGTCTTGGCGATTAGTTTTGATTGTTCTGTCTGTGTGTATTGTAAAGACCCATAAAATTGTTACCATTCCTATTTCAGTGACCGGATCTGGGTGATGTTCATATCAGTTTCTTGCATTTTTCTGCAAAGAAATTCCTTCACTGAGTCTATTGGAATCTTTTCCAAATCAATCTGAGGGCTCCAACTACAACAGGAATTGTTGATCTTCTCATGTGTCACATTTTTGAGATTTTGATTTCAACGTTCTTGTATTTTGATCTTAAAAGATACATCAGAGTCTGTAGGGACTGGCATGTCAATAAGAAGGCACATTTTATATTTGCGATCTCTGGACGATTAGCTTTGATTGTTCTGTCTGTTTGTATTGTAAAGTCCCATAAAATGGCTACAGGTCCTATCTCCGTAACCTGGTTTGGGTAGTGTGCAGATACTGGTCCAATCTGTCATGCCGAGTTCTACATTCAGTATTATTATTACTATCCGAAGTACCCGAAGTACCAGGGTGTACATAGCTGCAATTGTATAACTGCCCCCGTATACCCGCACCCCCTATCTAGAAATGTCTACCTGTTTCTTCACTTGCATGCATCATCCGTTGGTATACTAAGCTACTCCCCACTCTTTTTACGGTATGTCTTTCGCAAGCGTTTGATTGTTCTTAATAAAGGAATTCCATCGATAAAACCTTCTTGTGCGATCGTTGCTTGGGGTTATATTGTTTCAATGTTTTAGATATTCAGTAAATTTTCTATGACCGTAATAACTTTCAAATAGTATGGCATTGTTCACAAATCTAATAATCAAACAAAAACAGTGATGAAGCGTCAGAGCTTGATTCAAATGCAAGTACAAACGCAAGAACTCCCCCTCCTTCTTCGTATGTTTACGCTGTAGCTGGGGTTAACAAGAGGTTCTTCGGGAATTTTCCCCTTTAAACGTTTCAATAATCCTTCTCATTGTATCAAAGGTTGTTCGAATGACAGTTTAAGATGGAATCATATGAAGAAACTATTGGCTAAATGACAAAGTCCGATGTTGGACCTAGTTTATCGCAAATTTCGTTCACTTAACTGAAATAATCTAAACCAAACCTTCTCTCAAGACAATCTGTGTCATATGTAATTTACATGGCAAATTTGTAAAGCATCGGATGAAAAAACCACTTAATTATGGCCGAAAAACGGGCTTTTTTAACAGTCTTTCGTGGTTTTTCGTTACACGCGGTGAAGCGAGCAGGACTAAAACCACAGCATCTTATTTCTTGCATGATGGCAAATTATTTGCGACATGTTTGAAGAAAATCGGATAAAAAATGGGGATGTTATTCAATTTTTTATTTTAAGTAGTACGAAAAACCCGATTTATTCAGTTTTTGAAAGTTTTTGAGTGAAGCTAATGTCGCAGGAAAATTGTCAAGCACTCTCCATAAACCTCGTAACACGAGTTGATGTTTTACATTAATTTTGTTCGTGTGAAATTGGACTTTGGGCGGATGGGGGCATCGTTTTGTGCATATGCAGATTTATTTAAGTGTCAGTGAAAAAAATTTGATTTTTTTATATTATTTTCTGATTGAATTTCGTAGTTTTTGTCTATTCGTCGCCGACGATTTGAGTTATGGTTTCTTTCGCTGATGGCCTTTTATGGAAATTGTATTCACTGAATAATGCCTAAGTTTGTAAAATATTTGGAAGGAAATGACGCCATAATTGATGTATAAGAGCCTATCATTTCGTTTTTCATTTTCTAGGAAATTTCAACGTTTTTTTCATCTAAAAGAGACAGGTATTATGGATAAGAGCACGATGAAACGAATGCAAACATCTCGGTGTGGAGTGTCTGATCCTATAATAAACGCAAAATTAGCAAACTTTGATGCTTCAGGTAAATACACCTTTTCTACCCTACCGACTTATTTAATTTTTAATCATTATTTTGACGAATGCAGTCTGCGTTGAAGTTGGATAATGTTGCTGCAGATTTCATTTTTCTTGACGAATATGCACAAGAAATATTTGCAATTCATATTATAGGAAGATATCTGTGATGTCTGTCTATATTTCTGAGATGAGGTATTATATACATTATTTACATTATTCGGACTATTGTCCTCGTCTTTTTCGCCATATTTATTACAACGTTTCGGCCGTTGTACGCTCCGGCTTCTTCAGGTGGTTGAAATGTCGAACTGAACCCTTTATTTCACTTACTGGGATAGACTGTTCTAGTTCCACATGCCATGTTTTAATGGATGTCAATTATCAGTTATCTCCTGTTAATTTCTTTCTGAAAGTTCTCCACTGCCTTAACCAGGTATTGAACTCACAGTCTTTGGGTTCTGTCACTGGATCTAACTAACGCCTTTATCCACCCTGCCATGTGTCCTTGAGGACAGTCCTCAAGGATACAAAGAGGAAAGCTCATCATAACAATTATGATGAAAATATCTATAGAAAAGGCACAGTGAAGCTATGTTAAGGCGATGCGAAAGAGATAGAAGCCAAGATGTTAGGTCAGTTGCAAATTCTTCTTCGTACTTTATTAAGAATATCTAATTACATAAGAGAAGTACCAGGCCCGACGTGACAGTAATATTCCACGCAGGGACGAAACTTAGAAATGTGTAAGAGATTCTAGAGAGAGAAAGAGAGAGAGAGAGAGAGAGAGATTCTAGAGAGAGAGAGAGATTGCCTTGCAGGACAAAAGGAACCGACATTCATAGCAAGATATGGGAAAGAATTCTATTAAGTTTCGAAACGTGTCAAATTAAGCTACAGGAGAGAGAGAGAGAGAGAGAGAGAGAGAGAGAGAGAGAGAGAGAGTGTGTGTGTGTGTGTGTGTGTGTGTGTGTGTTTTGCACAATAAAAAATTAAAATTTTCAAGCCCACTGGGTTGTATATGAATATTTTTTCTTTCATTATTCATTCAATTAGGTTCCTCGACTAGTTTCGGCCAACATGGCCATCATCATGAGAAAAAAAATCTCTGCTTGTTAGTAGCAGTGAACTACAGGAGTGAACGACTGTTTCTGAAGAAAGTGAACTTTGTAGTTTTCATTTGTTTTCGTTTTTTATCGTTAATTTGGGTGAGTCCTTGTGTTGTTCAAACGGCCACTTTCAAGTTGTTTTTAAGATAGAGAATAGGAGATTCTTCAATTTAAGAATTACCTCCTTGGTCGTTTTAACAGCTTTGTTGGTTGCTGGGAATGCAATGTGTGTGTTAAGTGTATGTTCGTAAGGAACATTATATATATATATATATATATATATATATATATATAATAATTTATATCCGAATTTTTACACACACACACACACACACACACACACGCACACACACATATATATAATGATTTTCTTTTTAATCCGACTTTTTTTATTATTTCACACGTTATTGAAATAGACGCCCAATCTTTATTTATTAAACAGTGTATATGACGTTAGTCGGTCTGTGCATTCGATAAAACTTAATAAAAATAAAAAATAGTAAAAAATAAAATTAGTAAACAAACAAATATGGGGCATGTATTTTAAATATGATATATCAACTATAACGTTTGAAGTAAAATATAACAAAATATAATCTCCATGGCACATCATGATGATACACTTCAGTGTCAATGCAGTATATCTAATGCCATAAATATAAGAGTGGACAATCTTCATGCCATATATATGATCGACTCTCCTGTCGAGATTCGACGTATGAGGGTCAAGCAGATCAGTTTCCAGGAAACCGACAGCCTGACACCGGCACATGAGATTTGATTATAGTGGTGAAGGCCACGAACCCAGTCTGTCCTGCTATTTTACCCATAGCTGGAGGGAGAAGAAGAGGATTCATGACTTTCCCAAGGGTATTAGCACGTAAGTGAATGTAATGGATTCGAACTCGGCTCTCCGATTCCTCAATCTAAGCCGATATCCATTACCCCACCGTGCCTCCACACACACACACACACACACACACACACACACACACACACACACACACACATATATATATATATATATATATATATATATATATATATATATATATATATATATATATATATATATATATATACGCACGAAAGCATACAGAGAGACGGACACAGAGGAGAATGCCCTCCCATCAACACCAAATATAATCAAGTAAAAATAGATAGTCTCAAATTTTAAAAAGTAAATCAGTTTGTCTGAGGATCGCATAAGCGTGAAACTGACGATCACAAATTCATATCCATTCAACTAAATATTTTAGCTCTATCACTGATATTGAGCGCTTTCCAATAAGCACCGCACATATATAAAAAAATATAGAGAGAATTTATATATATATATATATATACGTACTTGACTGAAATATTTACCTCAATTGAGGCTATTACCACAATCAGAAAGCACCTATCTTTCAGCGAATCTTTTAACAATTATATCCGGCTTATTGGCTTTTAGTGTTCCGTCTGTTTGGACTGGAACATTCAACAGCATGTTAAAGAATGTTTTGCCTCAGCAACAGATCATTATTATTATTTATTTCCTTTCATTTCTGGTGTATACTCATTTTTCCGGGTTCCAACCAGCGATCTAAGGCCGGAGATGGCATCATGATATTTTCCACTAGGTATTTTTTGAGGAAAAATATTATTATTATTATTATTATTATTATTGCAGATGGTAGCAAATGGTCCAAAAAGAAATTAACATACAGAATTATAAACTACACACCAGATCTCCCGAATACGGTTGTTAGGTAAGTAAATAACGTTGTGCAGATTTTAAGGATTTTATATCGAACCACAACCAAACAAAGCTCATCAAATTATTTCGGCGTTTCTTGCAAGAAACTTAGTAAAAATTATTTTATTAACTGAAGCTTATGAGTAACAAAGTAGTCTGACAGAAAAATATAACAAAACACCAAGGAAAATTCGCATTTCAAATGATTACGTTTTCTAATATCGGATAAAATTGTCAAAAAATTACCATAATGAAAACGATTACCAAGGAATTTAGACAACATTTTACATAATTAAAATGATTCCAAATGCTGTTCAATGACCAAAATCAATACCAATTATTTTTCAAGGGAAAAATAACTACTAATGCGTTACCATAGCCAAAATCATTGACAACGATTTTTCATAGAAAAATCATTACGAAAGATTTTTTCTTAATCAAAATCATTGGCAATGCTTTTTCATAGTCAAAATCATTACAAATGCTTTTCCATCGTCAACATCATTGCCAATGCTTTTCCATTGTCAATATCAGTTTAATGCTTTTCCATAATTAAAATACTATCAGTGCTTTTCTATAATCAGAATCATTGCCAATGTATTTCCATAGACAAAGTCATTGCCAATGCTTTTCTATAATCAAATCATTATCAATGCTTTTCCAGTCAAAATCATTGCCAATGCTTTTCCATGGTCAAAATCATCGCCATTAATTTTCTTAATCAAAATCATTGTCAATGATTTTCCATAATCAAAATCATTGCCAATCCTTTTCCATAATCAAAATCATTACCAGTGCTTTTCCATGATCAGAATCATTGCCAATCATTTTCAATTCTTTTCCATAGACAAAATCAATGTCAATACTTCCTCTTATTGAACATCATTACCAATGCTTTTCCATTATCAAAATCATAGCCAAGGTTTTTCCATAGTCAAAATCCTTGCCAATCCTTTTCCATATTCAAAATCATTGCAAATGCTTTTACATAATCAAAATCAATGCCAATGGTTTTCCCTAATCAAAATATTATCAGTGCTTTTCCATAATCAAAATCGTTGCCAATGCTTTTCAATATTCAAAATCATTATCAGTGCTTTTCCATAATCAAAATTATTGCCCATGCAATTCTATAGTCAAAAACAGCCAGTAATTTTCTTAATCAAAATAAGTGCCAATTCTTTTCCATAGATAAAATCATTGTCAATGCTTTATCAAATTGAAAATCATTACAAATGCTTTTCCTGAATCAAAATCATAGCCATGGTTTTTCCATAGTAAAATCATTGCCAATCCTTTTCCATTTTCAAAATCATTGGCAATGCTTTTCAGTAATCAAAATCATTACGAGTGCTTTTCCATAATCAAAATCATTGCTAATGCTTTTCCATATTCAAAATCATTGCCAATGCTGTTCCATAATCAAAATAATTACCAGTGCTTTTCCATTATCATCGCCATGTTTTTTTCCATTGTCGCAATCATTGCCAATGCTTTTCCATATTCAAAATCATTGCCAATGATTTTTCATAGTCAAAATCATTGACAATGCTTTTCCATAATCAAAATATTACAAGTGCTTTCCCATAATCATAATCAATGTCAATGTTTTTCCATAATCACAATATTACCAGTGCTTTTCCATAATCAAAATAAATCCATTTATTCGTTTGCAACTTAATTATTGACGCATTGAATTCCCAATCTGTGACTAGCGATTTTTCAATTCTCCATTATCCTAGCCCATTGTCCCTACTAACTCTTCCCGATTAACAAGCCTATTATAATACTGTCTCATAGCAACCCAGCTTTTTCCTATATCTTCCATAAGCAATCCTTTTCTACAAAAATCAATCAAAGCAAATTTGTCTAAAGTTATTTCTTTTCATAATTTCATAATTCACGTTTTGTTTTCTTTTAGGGAAACGGTGGCAAAAGCTTTTAAATTTTGGTCAGATGCTTCTCAACTGACATTCACTGAAGTCTTGAAAGGGCCCTCGGATTTAAAATTGAGATTTTCGCCTAAAACACATGGCGATGGTGCAGATTTTGATGGACCAGGTAAAATACAGGGTTTTACGTTATAATTAACAATTATTCAGATCTCGCCCTCTTCCTACGACTATGTTGTCACTGGCAAAAAAAAAAACACTCTAGAGATTATCACTCACGTAACACCACTCTTATTATTTTGACAAAGAACAGCCTAGCAGTTATCATCTACGTGGCACCTCCCCTATTAGGCGGACAAGGAACACTCTAGGAGCTATCATCTACGTGGCACCTCCGCTATTAGGCGGACAAGGAACAGCCTAGCAGTTATCATCTACGTGGCACCTCCCCTATTAGGCGGACAAGGAACACTCTAGGAGTTATCACCTACGTGTCACCTCTCCTATTAGGCGAACAAGGAACACTCGAGGAGCTATCATCTACGTGGCACATCCCCTATTAGGCGAACAAGGAACACTCGAGGAGCTATTATTTACGTGGCACCTCCCCTTTTAGGCGGACAAGGAACAGCCTAGCAGTTATCATCTACGTGGCACCTCCCCTATTAGGCGGACAAGGAACACTCTAGGAGCTATCATCTACGTGGCACATCCCCTATTAGGCGGACAAGGAACAGCCTAGCAGTTATCATCTACGTGGCACATCCCCTATTAGGCGAACAAGGAACACTCTAGGAGCTATCATCTACGTGGCACATCCCCTATTAGGCGGACAAGGAACACTCTAGGAGTTATAACCTACGTGTCACCTCTCCTATTAGGCGAACAAGGAACACTCTAGGAGCTATCATCTACGTGGCACCTCCCCTATTAGGCGGACAAGGAACACTCTAGGAGCTATTATCTACGTGGCACCTCCCCTATTAGGCGGACAAGGAACAGCCTAGCAGTTATCATCTACGTGGCACCTCCCTTATTAGGCGGACAAGGAACAGCCTAGCAGTTATCATCTACGTGGCACCTCCCCTATTAGGCGAACAAGGAACACTCGAGGAGCTATTATCTACGTGGCACCTCCCCTTTTAGGCGGACAAGGAACAGCCTAGCAGTTATCATCTACGTGGCACCTCCCCTATTAGGCGGACAAGGAACACTCTAGGAGCTATCATCTACGTGGCACATCCCCTATTAGGCGGACAAGGAACAGCCTAGCAGTTATCATCTACGTGGCACATCCCCTATTAGGCGAACAAGGAACACTCTAGGAGCTATCATCTACGTGGCACATCCCCTATTAGGCGGACAAGGAACACTCTAGGAGTTATAACCTACGTGTCACCTCTCCTATTAGGCGGACAAGGAACACCCTAGGAATTATCACCTACGTGTCACCTCTCCTATTAGACGAACAAGGAACACTCTAGGAGCTATCATCTACGTGGCACCTCCCCTATTAGGCGGACAAGGAACACTCTAGGAGCTATTATCTACGTGGCACCTCCCCTATTAGGCGGACAAGAAACAGCCTAGCAGTTATCATCTACGTGGTACCTCCCTTATTAGGCGGACAAGGAACAGCCTAGCAGTTATCATCTACGTGGCACCTCCCCTATTAGGCAGACAAGGAACACTCTAGGAGTTATCCCCTACGTGTCACCTCTCCTATTAGGCGGACAAGGAACACCCTAGGAGTTATCATCTACGTGGCATCGCCCCTACTAGGCGGACAAGGAACACTCTAGGGGATATCACATAGAGAGCAGCTCGCTTATAAGGCTGTTATGCAACACTAGGAAATCACACCGACGAAGCACCTCTCCTATCATCATAACAAGAAAAGATCTAGGGAGTATTAGCTACGTAGTACCTCTCATATTGGACTGTCAACAAACACACTAGGAGCTATCACCGACAAATCATCTCTTCTGTTAGGCTAACGGAATACTCCATGGACTACCATTCACGTAGCACCTCTCCTATTAGGCTGACAATGAACACCCTAGGAGCTATCACCTACGTAACACCTGTCCTATTCCGTTGGCAAGGGACACTCTAGGAGCTCTCTCCTACGTAGCACCTCTCGTATTAAGCTGACAAAGGCCACTCTAGGAGCGATCACCTACTTT
Source organism: Acanthosepion lycidas (assembly GCA_963932145.1). Taxonomy (NCBI): domain Eukaryota; kingdom Metazoa; phylum Mollusca; class Cephalopoda; order Sepiida; family Sepiidae; genus Acanthosepion; species Acanthosepion lycidas. Next base: position 1,544,057 of record OZ010575.1, read on the forward strand.
GCACCTCTCCAATGTTACTTATGAAGCCTAGCATTCTGGCTTGTGTCAAACCTTATGTAACGATAGTCTCGAATATTCTCTCAACACGATCCCATCTTGATGAGAAAAAATCAAACAAAATTCTTTCATTCTCTCTGCTTCATTCTCCTTAAAATTAAACTATAATTGTTCTTTTCTTTCCTTTTCTCCTTTTCCCTTTTTCTCTTCTCTCTCTACCCTCTCTCTGTTCTCATCTTTTCTCTCTCTCTTCTGCTTTCTCTGTCTCTTCTCACACAAGAAAAAAAATCAATACTTATTTTATCAATTTATGATTTCAAACATCATGAAATCTTTTTTCTCTACTCTTTTCTTTCTTCTCTCTTCTCCATCCCTCTTCTCTCTCTCTTTCTTATCTTTCTGCGTTCTGTCTTTACTTTTCTCTCTCTCTCTATTACTCTTCCCTCATTCTCCTCTCTCTTCTCCCTTCTCCTCCTCTCTATCTTGCTCTCTCTCCTCTCCCTTCTCTCTCCTCTCGCTTTCTGTTCTCTTTCTCTTCTCACGCTTATTCCCCTTTCCTTCACTGATTCTCCTCTCTCTCTTATCCCTCCTTTTACCTCTCCCACTTCTCTCTCTTCTATGTTCCTCTCCTCTATCTCTTTCTCTCTCTCTGTTCACTCTTGTCCCCCTTATCTTATATTGTTTTTTCCCTTTTCTGCAGGTAATGTCCTAGCTCATGCTTTTTTTCCTCAATCCGGTGAGATTCACATGGACGAAGCTGAAACCTGGACTGTCAAATCGATATTAGGAGTCAATTTACTCTCTGTACTGGTTCACGAAATCGGCCACGCCCTTGGTCTTGGGCATTCTGACGTCAACGATGCAGCCATGGCGCCTTTATACAATGGATACCAAGCAAACCTTGCACTTCATAAAGATGACATCGAAGGAATTCAATACTTATATGGTAAGATAGATTGCTCATGGGAACCAATTGTAAAATTTATTCAAACATGTATTTATATAATAAACAAACAACATATTCAAAACTTATCTTCTGGAATTTAATTTTTGTAGATAATATTCGCTTATCAGTAGGCGAGATCCCTTTGATGAGCGGATACGATCCGCGAAACTCTGAATGGAAAAGATAAGTTTGTAGTAAATATTAAAACCATCGTCCCCGGAAAACAAACAAACAAAACACACAGAGTGCCAAAAGGACGCTTTTCTCCTTGACACCGCTATTATTATCACTACCATCACTTGTCAGTGATGTTTATCACGTCTACTTAAAGTCGTATTTGTGGTTTCTGTTCAATGTGTCACTCACTCACTTACTCACAGAGATATAATCTGACAAAACACACACGCACGCATATATATATATATATATATATATATATGTGTGTGTGTGTGTGTGTGTGTGTGTGTGAAAAATATATAGAAAATAGGAAAGAACTTGTTAGGTAAATAATCCAAAGTTCTTTAGTATTTTTGTTATTATTTAAAAAAAATAGTGCTCGATACAAAAGTAGAGCATAAATATAATTATTTATTTAAAAATATGATTCTAACACGCTACATAAGAGTTCTCATGTTTCAAAACAAGAGCCGAAAACTTCAATATAATTATTTGAATTAAACTGAATTAAAGTACTAAGCTCTGTTCCATCTTCAAGCGAAATTTTTTTGGAATAACTTATTTCTGAGGTTTACGCGTTTTATAAGCATATTCATTATTGAAATCAAAATGTCTATGGTAACGGCTAGAGCGATTGTTTAAAGAAAAAGGGGTGTAAGGTGTTAATAATTTGTATCAATATCTCAGTTACGGAGGGGAATACCAAATGATTTTTCTTTTCCTGTTTTTTTTTCTGGTTAGTACAATTTTTTCTATATAGAAACAATTGTATTAACCCGAAAAGGGTTAATAATTTGTATCAATATCTCAGTTAAATTCACAAATGTTAAGTCAGGGTAAGGTTGGGGTGTCTAAATTTAAAGCGGAAGATGACACTGCTAGTCTGGTTGAGTGTCATAGTAAAGGTAATAAATCCGTTGGTATATAATCCAAGTGGATCCTAGTAATATAAAAAGAAACTGATCCTCAAAAAAGAGCTCAGAGCAAAAATTAATACCCAATAAAATCCCAAATCACCTCATATGGGGAATAAGGTTATTTCAACCGACGAAAATATAATTCATCAGTCTTATTCTACCCCGGTATAGACTGAGATTTCCGACATGAACTAAGTCTATACTTAGGTTGCTAAGCCTATACCTCGGTATGCACTGAGGTCGCGTGGGAAATTTAACTGTGAAAGCTATTAAAAATAACGTCGAAAAATTAATATAGAATTTCAATGTTTCAGTCAGATGAAAGTTACGAGACAGGAGTCAGGGGAGGGTGGAAGGTATTTGTCTTAATGCGGAGAGGTTTTATAAAATTAAACCCGTATATTAACATTATGACATTAAATTGGGATTATATGAAGAATGAAATGTTAAATTAAAAATAAGAGAGGAATAAAAAGTGGTTTACAACCCTTTAAAATGTATAGATAAAGCTATATTTAAATATACAAAGTTATATTTAAATATACAAAGTTATATTTAAAAGTACAAAGTCATATTCCAAAAACAAGTTATGTTTAAAAATAAGATATAATTAAATGTTATATTTAAAAAATAAGTCATATTTAAATAATTTATATTTAAAAATAAAAATAAATAGGTTAAATTTAAAATAAAATTATATTTAAAAATAAGAACATGATATAATAAAATAAATTATATATTTAAAAATAAAAATAAATAAAAACTTAAATTTAAATAAGTTATATCTAAAACAAGTTATATTTAAAAAATATAACGTTATACTTAAAAATACAAAGTTATACTGAAAAATACAATGTTATACTAAAAATACAAAAGATAAAGTATAAAGATGGCAATAGAGAAATTTGAATTAGTTTTACTTTCAAAATTTGAAGAGTTAAAGAAATATAGTAGCTAATTAAGTAAAACCTATATTATAGAAATTTGAATTTGTTTTTATGCCGACATTTAATTCTAATTCATTCCTCTGATTCAATAGTTGGCTTTGATTATTCTATTTTTTTGTTCTAAATTTAAGTTACACCAATCTCTAAGGCTATTAGGAGTATGTGCGGAACCTATAATCTTCCAAAACTATCTGTGGATTCAAACCTTTCTCCTTCAATTCCCAAAATTTCTTTGAAAGAGCCGTCTGGTGTTTTGTTTAAGGTTATAAAACGAGTGTCTATGGGTATAAAATCTTTGTTTCCATTCACCCGCGGAAATTCTAATGTAAACATTATAATTTATAATATTTTCTTTGAAGGAAATGGTTGCTTGATATATAACCCTGGTAGATCTGCATTTGCCCTCTACTGGACAATTTTGTTTAGATCTACAATTACAGGATAGTTCAATACCAGATTTGTTGTTTATCCAATAGAAACTGCTTAAAATATGGTTATTATGTGATGTAATAATTTTATACATGTGGTTGGTACAGGAGTAGGTAATTTTAATCGTTTTCCTATTGAAGATCTTACTTAGAGGGTTGTTTTTATGAAAGTGTTTATTTATTAACTTTAGAAAATACTGTCCGATATTAATATTTGAAAGTTTGCAGAGGGTGGGTGTTGAACCATATAATTATTCCTTTTCTGTGTCTACATTTCACTAGAGATATTTTATTTAGATATTTCAATTTAGATATTTATCAGTTACTTATGTTATATATATAAAGAGACAGACAGAGAAACTAAGGTAGATATTTCTATAAACAGGATGGAATAGATAGATATGGACAAATCGAGATAGATATGAACATATCGATATAGATAAATAGATGGAAACAGACTATATATATATATATATATATATATATATATATATATATATATATATATATCCTTGTGCAGGTATGCAGAAAATAGAAAAGAACACATTGGGTGCATAATCCGGGGTTCCTTAGTATTTTTGTTTTTATTTTTAAGAAGACAGTGCTCCATACAGAAGTAGAGCTTATATTATAATAATATTTTTTGTTTAAAAATATGATTCCTTCGCTACATAAGAGTTCTCATGTTTCAAAAACGAGAGCCGAAATCATCCAAATAATTAATAAAATTAAGTTGGATTGTGGTGTTTAGTCTCGTTTCATCTTCAAGCGAAATTTTAGGAATAAGCTATCTCTCGGTTTACGTGTATTTTTAGGCACGGTCCGTTACAGAATTTGTTATTGTGGGAGTGGCTAGACTATTTTCCTTCTTTAAGTGGTCAGGGAGTTAATTCTTATCAATAGATTCATCATCCTCTGAGAGGTTTTGCTAAGGTTGGGTATGGTATCTATTTCAAGGCTAATGTTTACGGTCATCCTTTAGTTGGTTCCCAGTGAAGGATATTTTTATGGCGCGCCTACAGTCGTTATGTGTCTGGAGAATTGTCTTTTATTATTGTCTATCTGATTATCTATTTATTTATTTGTTTATTTAAGTGGGTGTTTTATATACAGATCGCTTTGCATTGAATTTCAATTTGTTTTTTTAGTTTTTTTGACGACGACAAAAAGGGTTTTTCCTATTTAAAGGTTTGGCTAAGCTTTTTAGAATTTTACTTAGCTATGTTTTTTTTTTGTTTTTTTTTTTATGCTAATTATCTAATGCGAAAGTCTGTTGATATCGGCAAAAAACCGTTAACTCCTGCCTATGGTTTAATAATTTTTCATTATTTAGGAATTTAATGATGTGTAGTTTTTCCTGTAAGCATAAGAGGCATGGGTCATCCCAGGTTCTACAGGTTCTTGTTCTATTTACTATTTTCCATTGTTCTACAGGTTCCATGTTCTATTTTACTATTTTCCATTTTTCCATAGTAAATAAAGAATCTGCAATGTTATTGATCCTGACTTGGCATCACGGTTTAAGTCACTTTCTCATCGCCATGACTAGCTTCCCTGTTTCTTTTCTAATACTTTCGTAGTAATTTTTCTGATGAACTTTCCTCTATGGTATCTTGACTTTATGAATTTAAGCGAAGTGCTAGATTGGCGGCAAGGTCTCATCATTTTACAGTTGTAATGGTTAAATGTAACCGCAAGTTCTATGCTAACAGTCTCTTCCCTCGCACTACTCGCTTGTGAAACTCTCTTCTGGCTTCTTGCTTCCCAGTCAACTTAGATCTTCAAACATTTATATACAATGCCAATCGTTATCATCTGTCTTCTTGATTTTTGTTCTTTCATTGTCCTCTCTCCTTAATCGTATATTTTTCTCATATTCTCTAACACTCAGTAACCCCTTATGTCTTAGTGGTTGAATTGCCTTGCTTAGGGTGAACTGATAAAAAACTGCAAAAACCTTTGGACAGCAACCATTCTTTGCTGCTTGTCAGCCTTCTGGTCAATACAAAAGTATACGCTAACTGCAGGCATTATCATGGCTCAGCTGAAGCTTTATACGGTATTTTGCATTAAGAGCATTACGTTATTTGAACTCATTCTCATTCAAAAAAGCGGTTAGCTTGCCAATAAGCTCAGTTTCTTCTTTCCATAAAGAATCCCATAGGCACTTTATGGTTTATACCAAGTAAAAAAAAATGAATAAAAACATAAGAAACTAGGAATTATTGCTCATATTTTAAGAATTAAATCTGAACTGCTATTACCTTGTGATTGACTTCGATACAGACTTGATTCATTTCAACTATCACTATTCAACGATTGATGATATTATTGTCTTGAAATTCAAGAAAACTTGCTATATTGTTTTTATCCTATCTTCGTCATGACATTTGTCGTTTAGAAAGTTATAAATTTAAATTAAATTTTGACGCGTTGATGGCATCATATAAATAAATATTACACATTATGTTTTATATACGTGTATTTTTGTATTTTTATTGTAGGAAAACCAATAAGTGTAACACCGAAACCCACAACCAAAGCTCCGACCACCAAAGCGCCAACCACCAAAGCGCCGACCACCAAAGCGCCGACTACTCAGGCTCCAACCACCAAAGCACCGACCACTCAGGCTCCTACCACCAAAGCTCCGACCACTCAGGCACCCACCACCAAAGCTCCAACTACACAGGCCCCCACCACCAAGGCGCCAACTACTCAGGCTCCTACCACCAAAACTCCGACTACCAAAGCTCCTACCACTCAGGCTCCCACCACTCGGGCTCCGACTACAGTACCCACGACTACAAAATATTTACCGACGACTACACATCCAATACTTCCTAAACCGACACTACCCAAACGGAAATTCAGTTGCCCTTTCCCCTTCTGGGCCATCATGACAGGTAAATCACATTGTTCTTTTCTCTCCTCGCCAGAAAAGGATACGAGACTAATTCTCACGGTTTTTAATTTCGGTCTATAAACAATAAAGTTATTTTAGCTGGACTAACTGATGACTAATTTCACAGAAAGGAAAAAGTACACTTATTTCTTTTGTCCATATTTATTAATAAAATAAGAACAAAATTGAAGAATGCAAAATAAAATTCCTTTCCGATGGAATATAAGATAATATTCTACTTTACAATTGACATTATAGTGCATGAGAACGGGTAGGGCCGTGGCCACCGATATAGATCTCTACTTTGGAAAAGGTATGAACCCATCTCTTCTGTCCTCCCCAACTATGGGTTAAATACCAGAGCAAACTCTCTAGCCGTGGTTGGCAACCAGTGTAAGAAAAACCCAACGCTGAATTCAATGCCCAGCCACCTGAAGCTGTACAAAGATGGTTCGGTATGTGGTGAAGATCAAAAAAAAAAAAAAAAAAAAAAACACGACAGATTTAAACAACTATGGATGATCCCACGGGAAAGCGATTATTCAGAATTTTTGTTGACCCTAACGAGCAAAGGTGTCATTGTCATTATAGTACACGTTGATCATTGCCATTTCGATATCATTGTGACCCTACAGATTGTGACTCTACAGATTGCAGGATAATGATCAATAATGATGGTTATGTTATAATACAACAGCTAAGACTCTTTACACTATATTATACTTTATACTTTACACCTTCATCTTTTTTGTTTTATCACAATGTTTCGACCGGCCTTCCTCGGGTGTATATCGATCTTGGTAACCTACGGGACAATGGCTTAATGGTTAAAAGCGTTGCTTTGTGAATTTGGTGACATAGTGGTTGTGAGTTCAATCTCTGTGTCGGGCAGTTTGTACTTGCACTCAGTGGAAAGGGGTGAGCAATAAGTGAACAGTGCTAAATGAAAATAAGAACTAGATGATGTCCCCAGACATGAGCAATTGGACGAGAACAGTCTACTCCCGTAGATTGAATAAAGTGTTCAATTCGTAATTCCCTGTAGGTAACTCAGATCGATAAGCACGTGAAGAAGATACCTTAGAGGCGAGTTCATCAGAACAGTTACCATGAAAGTATTTATAGAAAAGACAGCCGCAAGCTACGTTACTTACTGAAGCCGAGATGCCAGGTCAGGACAAATGACATTACAGATTTGGATTTTATCAAATATCTCTAAATATATAGCAGGAACACAAAAGCATATGTGGCAGCAATATTCTGAACATATAAGAATGGGAGACTTATATATATATATATATATATATATATATATATATATATATATATATATATATATATATATACAAGTAAGATGAGGACGAATAGAGTGGATTTAATTTAAAGGAGGGCTCAATACAAAGTAGACCAATATTATTTATTTTAGGATACTACATCAAAAACATGTTAAAGTACCTACACAACTGCACTCGTGTTTCGATGCGTATCAAAGGCATCTCGTCAGAAGATTGTAAATTACTGGCGAGTGGACGATCTATTTAGATTTAAAACAAAATACAATCTCTTTTACAAAAAAAAACGTAGTGGGGTTATAAGGTTTGTGGGCTTTATTCAGATCAACCAATCGAATATGATCTACGTTAAATTTAAATTAAGCGAAGAAGCAAAATTTAAGAAATTATTTTCCATAAATGGGTCATGACCCGTAGATTGGCAATCAATGGCAGCACAGACATTAAACAGGAGCGGGTGTAAATGAATACATTTTTACATACTAAATATACCCCCCATTTTCATATACTAAATATACCCCCCATTTTCATATCCACACACACACACACACATATATATATATATATATATATATATATATATATATATATATATATATATATGTATATATGTATGTATGTACGTATGTACGTATGTATATATAGCGGGAGAGAGAGAGAAAGAGTGAAAGAGAAAGGGAACTAGATAGATATTTCTCTCGAATGCAAAAACCCATAATCTTAGTAAATATAGTCTCTGTAAATTGTAAGAAAGTTGCATTGCATCAATAGTTTCGAGTCATTCATCCTTTTTATCTTCCAATTAACAACTAAGTTTTACCGATAAATGCTTGTTTCATTTACTTCTGATCCAGAATGAACAATGTCCAAACAGGGGGAAAGACTTAATATCCGCCAATCTATCGAGTGGAAATCTATCGAGTAATCCGCCAATCTATCGAGTGGAAAACGCTTTGTGTATCTTCAACATCATTATTTGAAATCTTAGTTTTTGGCTGTGCTCGAACACCGATCACCGGCGTCAGCCTCTAAAGAAAGCCTTTGTTTTTTGTTTCATATATCAGGACGTAGTTGATGGTAGCTCTCTACAGCTTCAGTTTCTTTAATATCTCTAAACTGAGTGACGTCTTATTCTAGGTGAAGATAGAAGTGGGGGGTTACATCGGTTTTAAATTACAGCTTTGCTTCTTCTAGATTGTTTGCCATGAATGAAGACTAAAGAGTCCAGTTTGCCCTACTATTTTACTTGTTACTGGATGGAAATATGATTAACTCTTGCCTTTCCCAAGTGCATTAGTACGAAATGAGTGCAATTTTGAACTCGGCTTGTTAATTATATTTCCGAGTCGTCTGTGTCGCCAATATATCTAAACGAGGTACATTTTTCTTCTTTAAGAAAGTACAAGATTTCTCTTCCTTGATTTTAAATCGTGTTGAACGGTAAACAAATTATTAAACAACACCCCCAAAACGAAGGTTACAATATAAGGAAGAGGCAATTGGTTGAAGCATCTTCATGAGCAAAAAAACAAAACAAAAAAAAAACACGTGGAACTACTAGTTTAAATAATTAATGGAACTGGAAGGACCCGTAAAAAATCCCGATTTTCCTATTTGAATTTTCTCATCATTCTTAATTCTTCAGTTAATTATTGAATAAGCTCATGGCGAGTTCTACGAAAATAAAATATCTGTAGAAATTCCCCTATCGCATCGTTAAGTAATTGAGTTTAACTACAATAACAAGCAGAAATATGAATATTGGTCGTTACTTTAAGAAGTGGGTACAAATGAAACGGACTTTAAACACTTCTATCTCCCCTTCTTTCTTTCTTTCTTTCTTTCTTTCTTTCTTTCTTTCATTTTCTCATTGAAACCAAGTAGCGTCTCTGATATGTTTTTGTTTTTCCACGCAATCAAAATGGAATAGTTAATTAGATATGCTTTCTTTCTTTCTTTCTTTCTTTATTTCTCTCACTGAAACCAAGTAGTGTTTTTCCCCCTCTTTCTACACGATCAAAACGGCGTCGTCCGTTATTTGTGAAGTATTGGTAAGACGTAACGACCGTGCTAACTAAGGAACTAACTAACGAAGGGGTGGCGGAGCAAGCACAATTATGTAGATAATAATTCATTCAATAATTCAAACAGAACTACTTTCAACAAAATAGAAAATGCCCAAGTATCTATGGACAGAGCTTGTAAGCAATCAGGATTTTTTTATGAAACTGTGAACTACAAGAAAACTATTACAAAGAGAAGGACACGGCTGAAATGTCTGTGATACGTAGCGTATTTGACACTTACAACGTATGCTGAAAACCAAAAGAAGGGGAAAGAACAAGTCAACTATTTAACAAGTTTGTGTAAATAAAGGGCAATGCATTGACAAAGGGGGTAAGATGCCAAACGTTACTTAGTGCAACAGAATGTAGGAAGCTGTAGTGAGCCATTGTCGTCTATGTTTTGAAAGGACTTAATATCTATCTTCATGAGAAAAATGTATATTCTCTGGATTTTGCAAATGACAAACTTCCAGTTGAGCAAATTATCACAAATTTACAATTCTTATTGTTATGTTCGACATTTCGGCAAAACCAACATTGTTCAACCAATAAACGGCATTTCGAAAAGGCCTTCCTACCGTAGTGCAAGATTAGCAAAACTCTTCGCGTAAACCAATTCAATAATGTAATGAGTTCAATTTCGTAGACTTTCTCACAATTGTGATTTTATGCCAGACTAAACAAAATAGTGTTTTCGATCTCGTCAGGGAGCTCCTGATAATGACTTTTTGCCAAACTAAGTTGAGTAAATGAAGATACATCTCTAATTTTCAACCTAAATCGTTATTTTTTAAAGAATATTTAATTAATCGAAATGCCTTCTTTTGTTTCAGCTGGTAAGAGAACATATGGTTTTTACAGAAGAACTGTATACCAAATTTTACCATATGGCAGAATCGTTAACAGAGGGTATATTTCGTACTTTTTCCCCAGAGGACCAGACTTCGTAACGGCAGCTGCCTACAATAAAGTAACTAGACGAACCTTTTTATTCTATGGTAAGTTTCTATATATTTTTAAGTTTTCCGGAGTTATGAGAAAATACTGGACACTTTGACAAAGGCAATAAAGTATTTTGATCTATTCCTTACGATACAATGCATTTTCCTTCTAATAATTTCAAAATCGTACTACTATCACAAATTTTCCTTCAAAGGTCATTCTTCAACATGAGCCGTATATTTTTCTGTGAGTTTTTTTTATTCGCTCTAGAGCAATTTCAAATTATCCAGCAGTTGCCTCACATTCTTGCAATATGGCTTCTATTGATTGTCAGTTAAGATTTACAAGATGTGTGGGTAGTGTGACGATTATCGACGTCGAAAGTGGAATTCCGCTCCAGCTTATTGCTTTCACTTTCGCATAAATGCCCTTGCCAAGAGCATGAAACTATTTTTTTGTGAAAATAAACCCGCGGCCATCGTGCAGACTTTTACCGACAAGACAACTTCACCCAACGATGGATTTTAATTCCCGTTTCAGTCGTGTGAGCAAAAGCAGAATGCAACGGAAAAAAATGAACTTTCCATTGTCTTCTTTCCCGAGAAGTCATGACAATTCAAAGATAATATAACAGAGAAGACCCATGATCGCCTACGTCCTGAAGAAAGATGGCATTAAAAATGTGTTGTACAGTGGGCCGGCGCAAGGGTCTCGTAAGCCCCCCTCGAACCCTACTTTATATATGTCAGTGGATTTTTTGGAAGTCGTTTAGCCCAGTTGTACCACAAGCCAATCTCAGACACAGATGACCGGTGACAATAAACCACGTTCCTTTCACACGTCCAGACAAGATGTGAACAAAATATGAAATCGGGGGTTCTTCAGTTTGTATACTAATTAGAATTTGAAATCTTTCTATATAGAAAAAATATCAAAAGCCGTGAAGAATGTTTTGTTTTTCTCTCTTCTTCATTCAGGACTCCTTGTCTACCGGTATACAGACCACTCGCTCGACTCTGGATTTCCAAAAAGGCTCAAGTATTATGTCCGAGCTGCAGCTGTGGTTGATAATCAACTGATTGCTTTCTCGGTGAGTATACAATCATTACTTCAAAAAAGTCGACATGTTTACTCGTTTCAATATATTTTACGCGTTGATTGTCCAGATCTCTCATTCTTTGTCTGTTTGTCTCTCACACACTCATTCACTCTCACTCAAAAAAACGCAGACATATTGTCATTTTTCTCGTCTGTCTTTCTCTACACTATAGAACAGTTACACACACACACGCACACACACACATATGTATATAGTATGTATGTTCACTAATATATATATATATATATATATATATACATACATATTAGTCAATATACATATTATGTGTATTCACTAATATATACTTATAGGTCTGTTTCATAACATTGAGTACTGTATTTATAACACCCGAGGAAGAAGTATATCTATAAGTACATGCAAGTATTTATATGTCGATGTACATTTTTATCCCACCCATATATATGGGCGCGCTCGCATTCCGACCATTAAACCCGTCTTCGAATCTCCCCATGTTATCGGATTGGAGGGGTCGATCCCAGCGTACGGCACCTTTGGAAAGTGCCTGAAAACCATACCACAGATTGACCCAAGCCTCGTGAGGGAAACTGAAACGGAATCCTTGGAGGTCGTTATGCTAGCACGAAGTCAGATGTCATCGTGGCCGAGGGTTTAGGCGTGCTGGCCTTGGTTAAATTTCTGATAATCCTAGATAACACGCTCTTTCCTAGAAACTCTAGCTTAGGTCAACTCAGTATAGTTGCAATATAAACTACAGAGCGGGCGTCTCCAATAGGGATTGGCTAGCCGCCCTAGTATTACTCGAATACGAGTGGCCGACTATTATATATACATATAAGGAAAATAAATATACATTAGTTAGTGCTAAACATGTATATTTATTATTAATATATATTTCAGCTGTGTTTTTATATATCGAGCACTATTTTATTGCCACCAGCACTCATTGAATGGTATATATATATATATACATGAAGAAATATATCTTAAGGTGTGCTATATTTATGAGATAAAGTGCTCAATATCAGAGATAGAGCGTGTGTAAATAAATATAAAATTTAATAAGTCATCTCACAGGAAAAGAGACAAAGAGAAAAAAAAAGGTAAAGATATAAGAAAGGAAATTTGGAAGCAGGGGTGGAAAAAAGCGGGAAAGAAGAAAAGGAAAAATAAATAACATATATAGGCATATTGCAGTTAATTTCAAAAACCTAGATTGATATAGTTTACAGTTAACGCTTGACATTAATTTAAAGATTACCAACAAAATAAAATAGGATAAAAGAAAAAAATAATGTAATGTGAATATAAAATAAACAAAAAAAAAAAAAATGAATAAATAAATAATATTAATTAAAACTAAAAAGTAAAAAAATTAATAATTAAAACCTAAAATTTTAAATTCATAATTTAAAATTTAATTTTTAAAAAATCTTAAAAAATTTTAAGTAGTATCGAAAAAAATATAATATAATCTCGAAAAACTTACCGAAATGAAACAAAATTTATAAATAATAATAATATTATAATATTGTAATAATAATAATAATAATAATAATATTAAAATTAATAATTAGCGAAGAAGATGGCATACAATACCCCCGAATGAAGGAAAAAATAAGAAAAAAGTACTACAGGCTTGTACGTCTGGTACTAAATACTGAGCTAAACTCCAAAAACAGAATATCAGCCATAAACATATTGGCTATCCCTGTGGTGCAATACAGCTTTAATGTCCTTAACTGGACCATAGCTGAAATTAAGCGAAGGACCCCAAAACGAGAAAGCTTCTCACTTGCTACCGCATGCATCATCCCAAAGCTGATGTTGATCGTCTGTATGTACCCAGATCCGAAGGAGGCAGAGGATTAGTTCAACTAGAACTGTCCTACAAAACTAAAACAATTGGCCTCCAAAGATACTTGGAAACTACAGAAGACTGGATGATGGTATGCGTCAAGGAACATGAAAGTAGTAAGCGTCTTTACTCCGTAATAAAAGAAGCCAACAAATTCAAAATGGAGTTTCAAATGGGCGTAGAGATGCAAGTACAGCACAATACACCGGCTGAAACTGCAAAATACTTAAAAAAGACAGCAAAGATGAATGCAACCGACCAGATACAGAAGCGATGGCAAGATAAACCGCTTCATGGCCAATACTGTGCCCATACTAAACAAGCTGACGTAGACAAAACCCGTACCCATCAGTGGCTACGTAGTGCAGGGTTGAAAGCTGAAACTGAAGGTTTTATCCTTGCTGCACAGGACCAATGCTTGCTAACTAGGAATTATCAAGCACATATACTAAAATATTGTGTCAGCCCAAAATGCAGATTCTGTGATAAATATCTAGAAACGATTGATCATCTTGTATCAGGTTGCATGATATTGGCACCCACTAAATGTAAAACCTGGCATGACAGAGTGGGCCAATATCTGCACTGGAAAATCTGCAACTTCTACGGGAAGGAAACTGAAAGAAACTGGTACCAACACCACCCAGACCCAGTTACGGAGATAGGACCTGTTACAATTCTATGGGACTACACAATTCACACTGACAGAACAATCAAAGCCAACCGCCCAGACATTGTTATTAAAGACCACAAACAAAAACAGTGCCTCCTTATTGATATGGCAGTCCCTGCTGACTGCAATGTATCTTTGAAGATATTAAAAAGCTGTCAAAATACAAAAACCTTGAAATAGAAATCTCGAAAATGTGGCATATGGGAACATCAACAATCCCTGTTGTAGTTGGAGCCCTAGGACTGGTTGGAAAAGATTGCAGTAGACTAATTGTCGGGATTCTTGGAAGTCCGTGCCTCAAGGAGATACAAAAAATTGTTCTGACAAGTAGAGTTCACACTTTACAAACGGCTTTATCTATGAAATTTTTTTTTTTTTTTTGTCCGTGGAAAGTGCCATGATGCCATTTCTAACCTTATGTCCTGGGCGGGACCCGGAAAGAAATGTGTAAACGCCAGAAAGCAAAGAAAATAAAAATAATAATAATAATAATAATATCGTAATAATAATAATAAACTAATCCTAACGGTAGAGTAATAATAATAAAACGTTAATATTAGATTAGTTATAACCCATTTAACCATATATATTCCTGCATATATGTACATATAAATGCATACACACAAACATATACAAATACCTACACACCCACACACACATATATACATATACACATATATACACTCATACACACAAACACGTATATATATATACATATATATATACATACATACACACGCATATGTACACATATGTACAAACATACATATATACACATATACACACATGCACGCATATACATCCACACACATATATATAAACATATATATATATATCCATACATATACACACATATATACACTCACACACACCCATATATATATACGTGTATGTATGTATCCACATATAGAAATACAAGCAAGTAAATACCCACATATAAACATAGGCACACACACACATATATGTATACTTATAAATGCCATATAATCATCTACACATATCAAGACAATTATAAGAACACATATCAACATACATATGCCAATATACAATTATCTTTACTCATATGCAGTATAACATAAACAATTAATCCTATATCTAGACACCAGGTGTTATTTCATATATATATATATATATATATATATATATATATCAATTAGGAAAACTTTTAGAAAATAAATGCAAGGTCTTTCGTAATTTATTTAGCTTCATCAGAATTTTTTTCACAAATATTTCTGATGTAGCTAAATTACCTATTTGACTCTCTTGCCATACTTCATCCATATCTTCAACTCTCTTTCTCTCTCTTTCTCTCTCTCTCTCTCTCTCTATATATATATATATAGGGTGTATCAAAAATTCTATTATAAACTTTGTGGACGGATTCCTCACACCAAAACAAGGACAAAAGTTCATACATACATATGTCCACAAATCCTTTGTTTTGTAGTTAAGTTTAAAGAAAGTTTTCAGTAGATACAGCTGTGTTGCTATGGAGACTAGGTTACATTTGCCATTCGTGTACATTTGTGGTTAGTTTGTCTTCAACGTTTAACGTGTAAAATAGTGAGTTAACTGAGAAGTGTTTCGTTTAACAATGTCAGGGTATTCATATCGTGAGCAGGCAGATATGATTTTACATACGACCGCGGAAATGGTAATGGACGCGAGGCTGCACGGTTGTATCAGATTGCATTTCCAACCTTTCCTGTTGTTTATCGCTGTGTTGCTGAAACAAGATCTGTGGCACCACAAACTATGGTTCGTGGAAGACCGAGATCCTCTCGTATGTCTGACCACGAAGAACACATTCTACAGGCTGTCGGAGATGATCCAGGTAGCATCAAACGTCAAATGGCCCTAGTACGTCGTACAGGAACCCGATCCCAAAGTTTGTAAAACTATTTTTCATACACCCTATATATTACTTTAAACATTATTCTATTGGGTACACGGATTTGATTAAGCATCTCTTTTTTAGACAGTGTAAATTTATATCTACTTGTGCAATTAAGCTTCATAGTAAAGAAAATGTGCCTTTCAACAGGATTTAAACCTGCCTTCCCCTTATAAAGAAGATCACTGTCAAATCCGTTGTATATATATATATATGACCGATTTCATCACAATTCTTCTGTTAAACTTGAAGAGTAATTAGACATTCTTATTGTTCAAAGTAGAGTACAGTAGAGTTATAAAAACCTCGGAGAATTCCAGTAAGATATCTTTAATCATTTCTAAGACACAACGGTTCAACCTTTATTCTAACAAATGTACAATTTGGCTGTTACAACTGGTATTTATTATATACCGCGTGTAACAACAAATTATCCGGGGTTCAATGGGTAGATATCTCATTCGGGTCAAGCCGCCTGTCAGAGAAACAGCCAATATGGAGAGCTGATCAAGTTAAAATGCTGATTAAAACTAATCGAATAATGGAGGGCCACACAAGCAGGAAACAGTCTGTTTCTATTCAGTGTTGATTTCGGTGTCCATGCATACTGTCTGTCCTTGATATGGAGCAATTGTATCCCATAAATATAGTACACATTAAAAATTATATATATATATATATATATATATATATATATATATAGAGAGAGAGAGAGAGAGAGAGAGAGAGAGATAGTTAGATAGATAGAAATAAATAAATATAGATATATATAAGTGGGCACTGACGTCAACACCGAGTGGTGACAGTATGTTTAATGTGTGAACGATATCTTCAGGCCACGTGTGTTGTCGAATATATATATATATATATATATATATATATATATATTCGTGTGTGTGTGTGTGTGTGTGTGTGTGTGTGTGTGTCGCCACTGGGTTTTGATCACGTTTTCAACTTTTATATTTACATATCCTCGATCACTGATATTGAGCATGTTTATATACGGGCAGCAACCTTTCTTTTATAGATGTTTCATTGAATGCGACGGACAAGGAAAATTTTATTCTGTTTTATAAAGATTTTTTATTCAATTTTCCTTGTGTCTTTTAACAGTTTTTCTTTTATAACTAAGAGAGTAACTGTTCAGATTATTTTCCCAAGCGTTTTCGGCAAAACCCACTAGCCATTTTCAAGAGGTTCGTTGTTAGGATATTTTTTCTATGCTTCTATTCTAAGCTGTTTTCTATCGAAGTAGTAGTAATTCAAAAGTCCCTTCAAAACACGCCTACCAAGTTTTAATTCGTTTCAAAGTAAGCTATATTCACTGTTGGCTTCATAAAAATAGCTTCCATTATCGTTAAACATCTTTCTCGATGAGATATTTTTAAAATGACAGTATTATCTACAAGGATTTTTATTTTGTTATGAGAATGGGAAGTTGTGTAGGATTGTTTTAGTGGTTCTCTACTGAACTAAGATCGCGAGAATGAGTAGTCGTTCTTCTACTTAAAGATCCGGTTAATGTATCTATTTGATGTATTTTGTTCATTACAAGAATCACAGTCTTCTATCGGACAAAGAAATTGATAAATTACGTTGGTAGTCTGAAGTTTAGATTTTATAAACATGTTGTATATCCATAAGATATATTTGATTAAATAATACGTTGTCATTTTATTATTAAAACGTAATTATTAAAATTTAGAAAAAAATGATCCCTCGATAAATTATCCCTTAAATATCCCTTGTTAGTTTCTAATCTCACTGTGGGATCCTTTTTCTTCTTTGTTCTCTTTCAAGCTACGTTTAAAATCTTTGATTCTTTTTAAAATATTGAATGAAAATTTGTTTTTCCTTTGCAGTTCACACATATTCATTATCTTGATGAAGACACGTTAGGAGACATTGTTGATGGTCAACTCAGCATCAAAGATGAATATCCGAACCTCCCAACACCTGTCAGATCTGCTGTCTCCTATGATGAGGGACACGCCTACATATTATATACATATAAGTAAGTAGTCGCTTTTATGAGGGTAGATTACCTTTGTCAAAATTTTGCTCGCCTTGACATATGTTCGTTAGAAACGTGCGTATAGTAATAGGAGAGAATAAACGAAACAATTTGATTTCCATTCACAAGGTTCGATCGCTTGCTTATTCCGGGAGAATATCAGTCGTGGGATATCAGAGTTCGTTACAAAATAGTAATCGAGATGTGGAGAAAATCAGCACGCATATGTAGTCAAGTGTGAAAGAAATACTACATGAATTATCGCATTACCTCTGCTGCTGCCGATTTCGTCGCTGAAAGCTTGCTGGAAGCACTTTGGTCTCGTTTTTGATGGCCTGGTTACATTTACCTGCCGTGGGTGGCCCGTCACTAATAACAGCTTGTTCGGCTCTGCCCTCGTGCGGATAACCAGGGATGGTAAATTGCAACATGGACTTAAATGTTAGTCAACTCAATACTCGTAATAAATTCTGTTTAGTGTTGGTTAGTTGATTTTAAAATAGAAGGCCTTGAGAATTTGAATCTCTATGGTGTATTTTCTTGTATTGTGTAGGTGGACAGGAATGTGTCTTTAAATGTTGTGCGATAGAACTTGTGTCTGACAAATGGAATGTGAGATGTCTTGATAATGTTGTTGTAGTTGAGCCAACGTATGTACCTTTTTTGTCAGAGATACAATCTCCCAAAGGACATTTAAACTGGTATATAATGTTGGTCTTTTGTGAAATACTGGTTGACGGAGAAGAGTTATTGCGTATGATTAAGATGGCTGTGTTAAATTTAGTATAGTATATAATTAGTTTTTATTTTTTTTACTGATATCAGTGGTGAATATATTATTACATGAGATTTTTAGGATTTTTTCATCTTGTTTATAATTAGAATACATTTGCTTACGGCATAGTACGTTGATATGTTTAGGGTTATTTGAAGAAGTATTATGTTCTTTTTTTATTTATGTTACTATTTTCTAGTAGCTCGTCTAATTTGTTCATCAACGATGTAATAAGGTAAGTCATTATTAATGAGAGTTTAATGCTTTTTAATTCGCTGTAGAAAATATCTTTTGTGGAAGAGTTAACTTTTGCACAGTCTATTATTTTTTTTTTATAATAGTTATTTTGTAATATGACATTCACTTCTATAGTTTCGAGTGCACGTGTTTATGCTAGTTGTCTTTTTATATGGGGGGGTAGTCAGTGTATTATTATTCAGGTCTATCAATACAGCAAGAAAAGCAATTTTATTGTTATTGTTAAGTTCATATATGAAGTTAGGAACGGAGTTTGGGGGAAAATTTTCTTGCAGTTCGTGTATTTCATCCATGTTTTTAAATCAGATGAGAATATCATCTCCATATCTTAAGGTAGATTGAGTTTTTTTAGTGGTGTTAAATATCTTATTTTCAAGGTTAGTCATGTAGATGTTACTAAATATTGGTTTAAGAAGTGAACCCATGGAAACGCCATCACGTTGTACGTAGATATTAATTTGATGGTCATAGAAGAGAAACCCAGTGGTACAAGTCAAGAGTAGTTTCCGTAATATGTTAGATTTAATTTTTGGTGTAGGGAGAGATGGGCTGTTGTAAATATTCTATTATATCAATCTTTTCTTTAACTGGGACATTGGTAAATAAACTTTCAGCATCAAGAGAGGTTATGGTTTCGTTAATTGTGTTTTTAAGATTTGGATTAGTTCCTATGTGGATTTAAGGCTGTATTTACTATTTACTAGGTATGTCTGGTGTAATGATTTTGATTAATTGATAAACCGGAGTGGGAATTTTGGATATGATAGGACGAAGAAAGGATATATATATATATATAAGTTACAAAAATCTTGGTAATCCGTATGGATAATTCCAAAGAGGATGAAATCCTGAGAACTCAATGTTAATTCAGAGCGAATAATTTAATTTAAAGAAAAACAGACCACTTTAAGGCTCCATTGTAATAATTTATTTCACCAGAGAATTTTATCCTTCTCTGGGTCCTCAGACTTCACTTTCAAAAGGTGAAACGAAAAATAAAATTAAAATTTACACTTTTGACGGGCAAGCTTATATAAATTGTAATAGAGGGTGGTGGGGGATGGTATGAGAGACAAGGTCGGGGTTTAGAGAGGGAAGGGTGAGTTTTAAAATTTATTTTTATATTTCTTTTTATAATACTTAATATTGAGGAAGGAGGAGGCAAGGATCAGACATTGACCTATTTAATCGGTCAACTCAACGGAAATGATATGGGAAAAGTAAAAGGGGAAAAAAGAAAAAAGGGGGAAGTAAAGAGATAAGAGATGTACGTAGGGTTTTTTGGGGAAGAAGAGGGGTGGTATAGCTTTAGCAATTTAGATGAAAACAGATTTTAACGATTGATAGTAATTTAAATGTTTAAAATCTCCACAAAGAAAATAAATTTAATGCTTGTTATATATATATATATATATATATATCGTGAGAGAGAGAGCGAGAGGGAGAGAGAGAGATAGGGGCGTGGGGAGTGTAATTAAAATAGTTGAATTTCCTTTATATGTTTTTACTAATTTATTGTCTTTATTCTTAGGGTCGTTAAACTGAATATACACACCGGAGAAATGACGCAAGCTTCGTGTTACCAAAAGGTCTAATGGTGTTCCAAAAATGAGAAAAAAGCAAGGAGAAACGGCCTTAAATGTTCCAGATCATTATAGAGTCGAAGAGAATTATTATATATAAATAAATTAGAAGTGAAATAAAAATTGTAAAATTGCAAATATTTTGCGTTGTTATTTTTTTTTTAAATCAATCCAATTGTCAAAAAAGATCTCTTAATTTGCATCGACAATAACATTAAAAAATACATCTATCAATTTATACGGCTCTGCATTATTGCATTTCAACCAATGCACATACCGATCTTCTTGGAGTGAATATTGCAATCATATATAGCTGGCCACTCTTATTCGAGGATACCCATCTACTAGGATGGCTTGCCAATCCGTATTACAGACGTTTTCTCAGGCGTGTTTATACTTCAACTATGATGAGCACACCTAAGTTACAGTTTCTGGGAAAGAGCGTATTATTTAGAGTGTTGTCTAAAACCCTCAAACTCTCGGCCACGATAACTTATGACTTCGTGCTAGCACATGTATCGACGGCCCCAAGGATTCCGTCTACCCAATTTCAATTGGGTCAACCTGTGGTATGGTTTTCAGACAATTTCCAAACGCGCCCACCGCTGAGATCGACACCTCCAGTTCGATAACATCTTCTTCCTGACAAATCGACCATGCTGAGATTCGAACCCGGATTTTATGGTCAGAATGCGTACGTCCTAACCACTCGACCACGTGCATAGTGGTTAGAACGCTCGCATTCTGACCATGAGACCCGGGTTCGAATCTCAGCATGGTCGATTTGTCAGGAAGGATATCGCAATCAAGAGCTAAGAATAGACTCTTTATTTTGATGATATTTTCCATTTTTGGTAATTTTCCCTTGAGAACAATTCACTAATTTGAGCAGCATAAAAGGAGTCGACAGTCGTCGGGATCATCGAGTCAATGCGAACGATAGCTGCGTAGTAGCCAGGGCTACATACTGTTTTGAATTCAGAATTTTCCTTCTCCTAGGCCGGTTGCGACCCCTATAGACCCCAGTGTCTTAAGGATTCGACTGTAGTCGGGATCATCAAGTAAATGCGAACGATCCTTTCCTTTAGATGCATAATATGTGCTTCGCCAGGGCTACATACAAGTTTTGAATTTATTATTAACCTTCTCCTAGACCAGTTGCCACCCAAGTCTATAGAAGTCAGTCTGTCCAAAGTATTTATGAGAATTGGGACATACCCATTAGTGTTCATAGGTACGGTATATAACAATATGGGAAAACTCATCAGAACAGTTACCATGAAATTATTTATAGAAATGTAAAGGGAATCAAATTTATAACGGGCTGCGGGGAGTGACTGTGCCGTGACCCTTCAGGAGGTTGGCTATCATATATATATATATATATATATATATATATATATATATATATATATATATATATATATCATGTACGTGTTGTATTCGTTTATTTTTAAAAGGTTGAAATATTCTTATTCTTCTTCTTCTTCTTCTATGTACCGTGACCCTTCAGGACGCTGGCGATCATAAATAATAATAAATATAACCCATATACGTGTTGAAGTGTCTTTATTTTGAAAGGGGTGAAATATTCTAATGTTGTTACACGAGTTAACTTTCCGACAAGATTTGAATATACAACTACAACATAAAGTGATGTCACCTCCACCCGTGACAATCAAATTTATTGAATAATAATAATAATAATAATAATAATAATAATAATAATAATAGTGTTAATAATAATAGATGTCATATATGCAACAGCTTTAGCGGGTACTGGGAAGATTGGGGTCAAGACAATGAAAAGATTAAACAACAGACAGAGAGCCGGCTTGGATGGCAAAACTGATGAGAGAAATAAAGGAAATCTGATATGAGATTTCGATATTAGATGAGATCACTAGAAACCCAAATGTCTCAACACGCATTTGCAAGAAGATCAAACGGGAATATAAATTAAATCCCTAATTGAAATTTCATCAATCAAGGAAATGCTAAAACAGAAACTGCAGTTAAAGGCACAAAGGACAAGACGATACGAAAAAGCGTTGTAGGTTCTATCGCCACAATAAAATATTCCAAACGGACCTTCAGAAATTTTACAGAGAAATTGGAAAAGCAGCTATACATGTCAAAAAGCTGCCATTTATTGACAAGGTGCAGAAATTTTGGGAGAATATTTGGAGCAGCCTAAAGGAACGTGAAGAAGGACGAAAGTTGGAAAAACCTCTGCAAGAATGGGAAAATATAACCACAAATAATATCAGGCAAGCTCTAACGAAGTTCCAAAAATGTAAATCCTTAGGAAATGACAAGGTACCCAATTTCTGGCTCTATCATTTGTCATAGATCCATAAAGCACTTGCACAAACTCTATCAATCCCAATGACATCGTGGAATGGATCGCTGAAGGTATTCCATGTCCTACGCCAAAAACGAGCGAAACAGATGATCCGAAGAGATTATATGTCAATAACATGTCTGTCTACCACGCATAAATTTATCACGTCTGTCCTGACGAATCGTGCTTACTCTTTTTTCCAAGCAAAGAACATTCTTCCACTTGCACAAAAGGGATGCCGAAGAGGTTCATATGGTGATGTGGGTGCCAAAGTTAGGCCCACAGAAGTAAAACACGGAACACGGATTAGATGTAAGAAAGATATATTAACAACAGGTTACAGAGATAGTGTAAGCCGAACTTACTATATCACTCTCTATCACTCAATATTTATTTGTATATATATACAAAATGTGGCACAAGGCCTAAAAGGGGGATGGGGAAGGACGGTCTTCATCTGTCTTAATTTTAAACTTAGCTAGTCGGAGACACTGACCCAAACAAACCAATAATAATCCAATTACCAAAACAACACATTCACTCCTACCTTTCTTACTACGTCCACCATAATAACTCAAATTCTCTATGATGTCCTAACTAGTCCCCTTATATACAATTTTTGTTCGTGGGGGGAGGGTCAAAAATTAACAACTTTTAAAATGATCCCCAAATGAGTATTTACAATATGACTGAAATATTTACAATAGAACTAAACAAAACTGTGTTAGTAATAAAAGCCCCCACAAACCATAAATGTGGCAGAAACATCAGTTAACTAGACGAAATCAATGCGGGACTAAGAAATTAAGTAAAAACATTCATTTCTCCAAGTATTCGCACAGACACACACATTCATACACAACAAATACGAAAAACCACACACACGAAAACGAAAGGCGCCCCGCATCCACCAGAGAAATGATATCACTGACCACCTAACGAGGGAGGGGATGGGGAATTAAACAAAAGAAGAATAGGGACAGAAATAAAAGGGACCAATGCGCATGCATACCCTAGCTAAGTTTACTAGAAAAAAGGGAAAACTAAAGCTTCAAAATACAAAGCCTAGTCTAACCTAAAATCTGGGTGGGTTGCCTATGTTCAACCCTGTTAGGACAAAATTCTGTACCTAACCGACATCCAAATGCCACTCTAGGTCAGCCCCTTTCACTCTACACATTCGCGCAAGATTCACCCACCTTTTGCCAAATTCCGATGAGGTGAGCCGCCGCCTTTCCGTCCTAATCTTGACTTTAAGCTGATGCTTAAAGAACAAGATCAGTTGGGAAGAGGTGAACTTCTCGCCCTCATGGAATCCCTTCTGACGCGTCGTCCAAATCACGACTCTCATAATCCCTAGTAAGCAACAGAACACATAGCGTTCAGCCTTCGTCAATTGCGGCACCACATTGCTACAAACAGAACTGGCTTCCAGGACAAAAACTTTCCCTGCAGCATGCAAACCATGAGGCCTTCAACAAACTTGCACAACGGCACTACCGTCTTGCACTGAAAAAAGGCGTGACCAATGGTCTCGACTTCCCCAGTACAGCGACGACAGTTTGGATATTTCTCCAAGCCTGCTGAACAAAGTCTCTTGCCGACCCAGAGGGCCCCACGAATCATCAGCCAGGTGAGTGATGCCTCATCATTATTGAGACATTTCAACCCAGGCGCCCAAGGCCATATTGAGCGAGCCTCCTGCTTCGTAAGACCAAGCTCGTCGGTCAGATCATCTTGAACGGACCCCCTAACTAACACTTGATACAATGCCTTACGAGACAACGCCTGGGCGTCGGAGAGGCCATCCGTCGTCCGTAAGAGGAGCTTCAAAACACTACGACATTCGCGGTAGAAGGAGCACTCGGCACGAGGTCTACGGCCGGCCTCCTCCTCGCACGAGTGCACACTTCTCAGGGATGGGAAATGTTTTCGGACATCTTCTTTCCAAAAGGTGTCCACCTCATCCAATCCGCGACACATTCGGTCTAGAAAGGTAATGCGAAGCATATATTGACGAATCTCAATGCTAGGCATACCCAGACCGCCCTCAGAGGGATGAAGGCAACAGATCTCGCGAGATACCAAATGGGCCTTGTCTCTCCACAAGAAAGAGAACAAGGTCCGGACTAATGACATTAGTCTGGCATACGGGAGTGGAAGCGCGGAGAGTCGGTAAAGGAGGATCGGTTATATGTGTGAAACACATACCTCCGCCCTTCCCTTCAGGGAAAGTCTCCTCCGAGACCACAGATTAACCGCGATCTCGGCCTTCCCTTGCACCTCCGACCAATTCATTTCCAACTGGAGATCAGGACCGAACCAGACGCCGAGTATCTTGATCGGCCCATCCGTCCAGAGGAAAGGTCCGGGAAGAGAAACTCCCTTCCACGCACCCAACCGCA
Organism: Acanthosepion lycidas; assembly: GCA_963932145.1. Classification (NCBI taxonomy): domain Eukaryota; kingdom Metazoa; phylum Mollusca; class Cephalopoda; order Sepiida; family Sepiidae; genus Acanthosepion; species Acanthosepion lycidas. The sequence goes on from OZ010575.1 coordinate 1,569,556, forward strand.
AGCCCACAGACTTATCGCGGTTGATCTTGGACCCTGTCACCATCTCATACCCACTGATCTCTTTGCTGACTTCGTCAATCTCGGCTCTGCTCGACACAAGAACCGAAACGTCGTCAGCATAGGCAGAATACCTGGCTGAGGTGGAAGCGCCAGGCAGGGAAATTCCGCGCAGGACCGGATTCGCCTTTAACTTGCGAAGGAATGGTTCCAACGCAAGAACGTAAAGCAGAGGCGAGAGCGGACAACCTTGACGAATGTAGCGAGACAATACGAAAGGCTTCGATCTTACCCCATTCACTTCCACCAGCGCACCGGGGGTCGCATACAAAAGTCAGATCCAGGAGCGAAATTCGGCTCCGAAACCGGCCGCCGAAAGGACAGCCTCCAGAAATCGATGGTCAACCCTATCGAAGGCCTTGCACTGATCTAAATTGTTCAGTGCGGCTTCACTGTCGACTTGTTCTAAGATCAAGCGTACCATGTGAAGGTTATCCTGAATAGTCCTACCCTTCACAGCACAAGTCTGTTCAGGGCCAATCAGTCTAGACAGGACAAGCTGCAAACGGTTGGCTAAGATCTTCACCAAAATCTTTAAGTCCGTATTTAACATCGTTAAAGGGCGAAAGTTCCCTAACCCATCCCCACCGTTCTTGTCCTTGCGCAGCAACTTGATCACACCCCTGGTAAAGCGTTGAGGTAAAGACCCCTGCCTCATCCAGTGGTTGTAAATCAGTTCCAGCAAAGGAACAAAAACGTGCGACAACCTCAAGTAAACTTCGTAGGGAAGACCATCTAGTCCCGGAGACTTATCCAGGCCAACCTGCTTCAGCGCTTCCCAGATCTCCGACTCTGTTATGGGACCCTCGCACCTAGCCGCTTCAGCTGCCGAGAGGCAGGGAAAGTCAGCTAAATAGGCGTCGAACTGAGCAGAGCTCAGACCGAGATCCCTGGTGAAAAGATCCTGAAAGTAGTCCCGAAAGACCTCACATATGCCCGCGTTTGTAGTCACGGTCCGCTTATCCGGCAACGTGACGCATGCTATATGTCGCCTAGACGCGTTTCGATTCTCCTCTGCACGCAGTTCAGCGGCCATATTCGTTGCCTCAGAAGACATTCTTTTTAACCTAGCCCTAACTACCAGAGCTTGATCCTTCTTGATAAGCAAGGAGGACAACTCTGCCTTAGCTAAAGCTATGTCCCCACTAACACGAAATTTCACAGCTCGATCGACTTTATTTTCTAAAGCAGTTTTCGCCGCTAATCTATCTAGATTGAGTCGACGACTAAAATCGGCAGCAAACGTTCGAATTTTAGATTTTAGATTTCCCCACCAGGCATTTCCCACAACCGCTCCCGTCAATTCCCTTTGGATGGTTAGTAACAGCTGGTCCCGGAAACCCTGATCACCAAAAAGTGAACAGTTCAATTTCCAGTAACCAGCCAACTTAACCTTAGGCTTATCTAAGTTTACACGGACCCGGACAAGCCTATGATCCGTATAAACTATGTAATGGAAACTTGGACACCCTAAGAGCCCTACATCGACTTTCCTAACTAAGACTCGGTCCAGGTAGCTCGCAAGCGTCCCAGGAGCAGAGTTGCCACTAGTTGTCCAAGTCCATGCTACCTCCCGAGGGTGTTCATTCCGGAACTTATCGACAAGATCAAACCCATCGATAAAGTCCCGAAATAGTTTCACATCCGGGTTGTAAGTACCTTGTTTATGCCCTATACGATCTATATCGGGGTCAAGGACGGCATTCCAATCCCCCGCTAAAACTACCCGACGAGACGTCGTCAAGAACGGCGCGATCTGCCGAAACAAAGCAGGCCGCTCGGGATGGGTATTGGGCGCATAAACCCCAATGAGACGTAGAACCTTATCCTTTATGGTAACATCCAGCACGCAAAGTTTGCCCGCCGGATCCGCGAAGACAAGGGTACAAGCAGCCTTCAAAGACTTGCTCACTAGCCAAGAGACACCCCTCGAACGACCATCAAAACAGGCTGAATAAAGGGCGAACCCCTTAGACAGTATGTCCTCACAATCATGAGAAGAAAACCGGGTCTCTTGTATATAACATACATTCACCCCGAGGCGCTGAAGGTCACGAGTGAGCCTCGCCCTGCGAGACTCGGACCGCAGGCCCCGGACATTTAAACTGGCTAATCAGAGAGCCATTGTGAAGCCGATTAGGGTTGTCCTTCAGGATAGAACATGGCTGGGGTGAGGACACCGACAGCTTGTCCCATCGAACCTGACATCATCTCAGTATCGAGAATATCACTCTGAGACAAGCCACCGATGTCCGCGGGATATGTTAACTTAAGAGCTCTATAAAGGGATGGGTGAACGAAAATAGGGACCCTCCCTTTGCACTTCTTTGTTTCATCCAAGTTTTCCTCAAGGAGAACTACTGCTGGGGGCACCACTTTCAAGGAGGCCTTAGCCTCCTCTATCATGCCCCATATCTCCCGCGTACCCGGGCCAGTTCTTATAACGGTTAGCTGATTCCGGGCCTTAAAATTTTCCGGCACCTCCACATCTACACCCTTGATGTGCCGGAAGTTCCAAAGAACTTTTAAGGGCACCGGGTTTTTAGTTTGCCCGAAGACCCTGTCAGCCTGCTCCCGGGATACGCGGCAGACGTCTTCCCCTGGGAGATAAGGAGGTTTAATTTTCTTTTTTTTCTTGTCCGTAGCTGATTGTGCGTCAGGACTTCGGTTTCTTTTTTTTTTTAGGAGAGTGTGTGGGTGTATGCATAGGTGTGTCTTTCGGTGTTGTAGAAGGTGTCATGCCGGAAGGTGTTTTTACGGGTGAAGGTTTGGAGGAACGAAGAGATTTTGCAGGAGAGTTTGTCAGAGATTTAGGCGGAGGTGGTTTTGTGAAATTTGATGGAGGGGAAGATGGGGCAGAGGATAGGGGGCCCGGTGCCCCCAGCGATTTTTTATTTTTTGCCCGCTTGGCCTCCAATTTTTCTCTCAATTTTTTGAGGTCCAGAATTTTCTGACAGCTTGGTTCGTTGAGTTTTTGGGTCTCAGTAGCTGTATCTGCATAAGACGCCGAGGCGTCGCCCTCAGAGCTGGTAGAGGGAATGGGGCTGTAGGTGACAATGTCCCCGGGGTCATGTTGGGACTGAGGAACCGCTGTTTGGGTCTTCCCCTTGCCCCTAACCACGAGACGCCATTCCTCCTCATCCTTCTCCTTAACCACACTTGTGGCAGGCGTTGGTTTCGGGGGTAATGTGGGTCTGGACCCAACCGAGGGATTTTCCCCAACGGTCCGCCCCGCAGCTAGGCCCACTACAGGCGCCGCGGATTTTACTTTGTCGGCCAAGGGGGTATTTTGGTCGCCTGTGACCGGAACTCCAGGGGCCTTCTTCCCTGGGCAGGAGGAGGAAAGGTGACCAGTCTCTCCACACCTCCAGCAAGTTGGTCTCCTACCGGTCACTATGACCGGCATTTTCCGGTCACCAAACACCAAACAGTTGGGGACGGACTTGAAGGCCTCTTGATCAAGCATAATATCAAAAGTCCATCCCCCGTTCAAATTGTCGGAGAGAGCCCCTAAAATTTGGCCGTACTGCATAAAAAATGCAGCCAAGAGCTCTCCCAAAATTTGAGGAGGAACCTCGAAAACGGCCACCCTGGTCCGCCTTCGGCCTTCGTATTCAGTTCTTAGTATTAGATCTTTCGTGATCAACTCTTTCTTTGCCATGGCCAGGCAATCTTCTGGTGTGGGCAGCAGAATGTCCCACATGAAGAACCCTGTACCCTTAATTACTCTTTGGGGTTTAATCCCCAGGGACAAAAGTGATTTAATCACTGTGTCTTTAGTGGAGCGACAAATCTTTTTGGGTTTTTTGTCCACCACAAAAACGGTTACCATTCTTTTTTTGAACACATCGAGCTCCTGGACAACATCGACGAACCCATCTTTATTTACAAGATGGGCGTAACCTTTCGACTTATCCAGGAAATCCGCCATGTTCAGAATACAACTTGGTGGGGACTTCCAGCATGAGGGCAATTCCTCGGCTGTCTTACTTTGTGCCTCCTTTGGCACCTCGACATTAGCTTCTCCTTTCTTGGAGCTAGTAACTCTGTCAGATTTGGGGCTACCATCAGCCCGCTTCTTGGCAACATTGTCAGGGGGGGTGGCTTTAGCCGCCGACCCAAAAAGGTCCTTTTTAATATTGGCCCGACTGGCACCATCGGCCATATTGAGAAACGTGGAGACTACCACTTGCAGGTCTTTTAAATTATCGCCAGAAAAGGAGTTTGGTGGGGGGGGGAGAAATTATGCAAATAAAAAACAAGCCTGGATGTACCAGGAGAAACAAAGACAATAAACTTTTTAAAAGATAAATAAACTGGGAAAAAAAAGACAAACAAAAATTAAACAGGAAAAAAAATCTAAATGGCGCCCAAAGGCAGCCGAAAACAAAAAAAAACAAAAACAGAAACTCCTTTTTTTAAAAAATTCACGACAATGTACAAAAAGAAAAAGAAAAAGTCTGGTTTACAACCAGAAAAAAAAATAAAGGTTTGCGGCCGAAGCCGCTAAAGAAAATAAAAAAGCAAAAGAAAAGACAAACTAGTTAAACCAAAAAAGACGAGAGAATACGACCGAAGTCGCCAATAAAAAGGAAAAAATAAGTTTTCTTTTTCTTTTTTCCAAATACTGTGCTGGTCTTTTTTTTTTTTACAGAAACAAATAGAAAGAAATAAACAATAAAAAAAGAAATCGTCCGGTAAGACTTTGTCAAACCGGACTAAAATAAAAAAAAATTATGAGTGCCGAAGCCCCAAAAATAAAACAAACAAAAAGAAATAGAAGAATAAAATCAAAAAAATAAAACTTAAAGAATAACTTATCAGAATAATCCTCTGAAAGACGTCCAAAAAGTTCTTGCAGCACTGAAAGAAAACAAATCGTTAGCAGAAAAAAAGGTTCGACGTTCGTCAAAAATTTCAAAAATATCAAACAACCGGTCAAAAACACTCTCTATCACTCTCCTGTAGAGTGCTATGTCGCCTACTTAATATAGGCCTGGAAGAGTCTATTGTGTAAGTAGTTTCCGGTCTCACAATACCTACCTTCCAAAGCGTTTTCTTTTTTGAAAAGGAGAGAAAAAAATAAAACTGTTAATACTTTTTCCTCTTGGGATTTATTGTTTCTCAGCTGGAAGTAGAGATCTTGATGCGTTAGCCACAGCTTTTCGCGAACCGTCTGGCAGTTTATGTAATATGCAAGCGCCTATGCCGTACGAGCTTGCATCACTAGCGACTATGATGTCGAGACTAGGGTCGAAATGTGTGAGGGAGAGATCTGAAGTAAGAGTTTTCTTGATCTTCTCGAATGTGTCTTGGCATTCCGGGGTCCATGACCATGGTTTGTCCTTTTTTAAAAGTTGGTTGAGAGGCCCTCTCAAATTTTGCATGTTCTTAATGAACCCTTGGTAAAAGTTAGCTAGGCCGAGGAAGCTTTGTAACGCTTGAACGTTATCTGGGGCCGGCATGTTTCTGATCGCGTTGGTTCTTTCTGGATCCGGCCGACGACCATCTTTATTTATAATGTGTCCTAAGTATTTAATCTCTGGTAAGAAAAAGTCACACTTTGCCTCCTTAACCTTCAATCCGTATTCTTGTATCTTTTCGAATACGTTTATTATATGGTTCCGGTGATCTGCCGTAGTTTTACTAGTAATTAGTATATCATCGAAATAGGCTGTTGCGTAGTCAAGATCGCCCAGCATGGCGTCCATGACCTGCTGGAAAATTGCAGGCGCAACCGTTACTCCAAAAGCCAGCCTGTTGTATTTGTACAACCCTCTATGGGTGTTTATGCAGAGCAATTTGGAACTTTGTTCTTCCACCTCTATCTGAAAGTATGCGTTCGAGAGGTCAATTTTAGAAAAAAATTTTCCACCATTGAGTTTATTGAAAATTTCTTCAGGGCTTGGGAGAGGATAGTGGTGATCTTGCAAGGCATCGTTTAACCCTGTGGAAAAATCTGCGCATACTCGTATTTGATTGCACTTCTTTTTTACGTAGACCGTAGGTGCTGCCCACTCGCTGAAATCTGTTTTTGACAGAAGACCTGCTTGTTCGAGTCTATCTAACTCTTTATTGATTTGCTCTAGAGCAGCGAAAGGGACATTCCGTTTCTTTTTGAATACAGGTTGTGCACCGTCCTTCACGTTGAACTTAGCTTTCATTTTAGTACATTTCCCAAAGCCGCCAGAAAAAACCTGGGGAAATTGTTGTTTGAGTTCCTTTTTTAGATTTACCAAATTGGACGTTGTACTTTGTATCTTGCGACAAAATGTACTCATTGGGCAATCCCAGAGATTGAATTTTTCTATCCAATCAGTTCCAAATAAGTTGTCTGAAGTTTTTAATACGTAGGCTTTGAGCTTTTTGGTAACTCCATTTAGTGTTACTGTAAGTATTACCTCGCTTAAAATGTTAATATTTTCGCCAGTTACGGATTTTGCTGTTTTATCCGTTTTTAATAAGGTCGGCTTGTTCAATTTTCGCCAAGTACGCCAGTTAATGGTCGAAATATGAGAACCCGAATCAAGCTGGAATTTAATGGACTTATTGAAAATATCCACAGTTACATATTTTCTTAAATTCCTATCGACAATATTGTCAGATTGAGCTTGCCTAATCTTATTTTGGGGTTTTCTCGTTCTGTTGGCGCACCAGCACGAAGTTAAAGTATGACCACTTTTATTGCAATTTTTGCAATATTTTTTGTTCTTAACTGGACAGAATTTCATCCAATGCCATTTACCACAATGGTAACATGGTCCGGGTGGTTTCTTTAACTTATTTGAGTTAATTTAGGACATGAGATTTGCCTTTTGTCTTTTTGAGGGGAATAGGAGGTAGACTTACTTCTGATTTTATTAATCTGAGTCACACCTGATTCCTCGATAGTGTTTGAGTCACGCTTTACAGATATTACTCTTTGACAGTCCTCTGCCAGTTTTTGGAGAGGTCAATCCTTGTTCGTTGTCAAGCTTGGTCAGTACCCGTCGTCTGACTTCGGCGTCTTCTGCAGATACTAGACCTTGTGCGAAAATTAAGCACTTAAAATCATCGGCAGTCAGTTCGGTTAGTTTAAAATCATTACATACCTTGTTCACCGATGCTGCAAACGTTAGAAAATCTTGCTGGTTATATTTGACTGTGTTCAGGCATTTCCAACGTTTTTGGAACAAGGTTGTGTTAGACCCGAATAGTTCCGATAGGAGCTTAATAGTCTCTGAAAAATCCAAGTCAGTTGTTTTCTTGGGTAGTATGAAGTCTACGAACCTATTATGTTTTGTAGTTCCCAGTTTTCTCAATAGAAGACGTACCTTTTTTTTACTGGGCCATTGTTCACAGTCTACGTTGAAAATATCTTCGTAGCGCCTGTAAAAAACCTGGAACGTTTTGTCTTCCTCTGGTACGTATTCAAAGGTTTCCATTGAATTGTAGATTATACTCTGGGAGAATATTGTATCTTTTTCAGAGTTTGAGCCTTTTAATGCATTTACGAGTAATTCTTTAAGTTGTTTCTGTTGTAGTTCAGCATTCTGAAGCGTAATTTTTTGGAATTCCATTTGCTGTTTATGTAATTCCCAAAATAGTTGTTGTCTTTCTTCTGATTTTTGTTGCTGGTCCAAATTTAGTTTTAACATTTGGGCAACTACTTTTTGCAAATCTTCCATATTTAAAAATGACAGCGCTTTTTTGTTGCTTTGAAACACGTGTACTAAGAGGAGGTACACAAAAAAATCTTGATAGATTTGTTCCTTTTTTTTTTCTTTTACAGAAAAAAAAATATGGACAGACAATAGTTAAACTAAACTAATTATGAGTGCTTAGCTTTTTTTTCCGTGGTTCCGTTAATTTTAACGTAATTGAATAATTTTTCACCAAACTTATGTATTTTTTTTTTCATATAGAGGTACAAAAAGAAGAAAACTCACCTCAGTGAATTTGAGGGGAGAATAATTTTATGCCCGAGTTCAACTCAGTTACATAAAAACTTTTTCGATAGTTTTTCCGAAAACTTGAGTATAATGGTAATACTTGATCTTGTGTTGTCAGTTTTTTTTTACGAACAACTGTTTTTTTCTGTGTGTGTGGGTGTGTAGAAATCGTTCTCGTATTGGACAGACTTTAATATTCCGTAGATGTCGAATCGCTAGTTTGTCAATGGCGTTTGGTATTGGAATATATGTAGACGCTGGATGTTTAGTTTTTAAATCGCTAATGTATTAATACCAGCTTAATTTCACGTTCAACACTGTGTATTTTTCGAGTACTGTCGCTATTGATATGGTGAGAACGAAATTCTCGAATCTTTTCTGTCGCCACTGTTGTGGGACTGGCAAGGTATTGGGGTTTTTCGACGTGAATGCGTTTCTAGAATTCTTCGTCGACCCAGATGTGGGATTGGTAAGGTATTTAGGTTTCGCCGTGAGTGCGTTTCTAGAATCCTCGTCGCCACTGATGTGTGTTTCTAGAATCCTCGTCGCCACTGATGTGGGATTTGTAAGGTATTTAGGTTTCGCCGTGAGTGCGTTTCTAGGATCCTCGTCGCCACTGATGTGGGTGCCAAAGTTGGGCCCACAGAAGTAAAACACGGAACACGGATTAGATGTAAGAAAGATATATTAACAACAGGTTACAGAGATAGTGTAAGCGGAGCTTACTATATCACTCTCTATCACTCTCTATCACTCTCCTGTAGCTGGGAGGAGAAGAGATGGAGTCATGCCTTTCCCAAGGGTATTTATGCGTAAGTGAATATAACGAACCCAACAGGAATTGGAACTGTACACTCTGATTAAGAATTACGAGTCATTATCCATTACACCACCCGCACATCCAAGCTTAAAGCACCTTGTATTCCAAAACGGTCACCCATCAATTTCCTAACGATGTTGCTTAACGTCAATGATCGTACGGTAACCGGTGTTTCAATGTGGTGTGGCCATAGTCCACTCATTGTGTATAGATTGGTCACAAGACGACTTGAAATTCCACACAGGTAAATGAATATGTATGTCTTCCTGGCAGTGTTTCCGGCTTAAAAATAGTTTTTAATAATTTCATGTATGTTTTAAAATATAAAAGCACGTTCTCGGCGCCTGGGTCCGACATTACAAAATGGTGTCCCGTCGTCTGCTTCAGACAAACTAGATTGCAAAAGACACAAAAATAGTAATGGATTTATTGACAAGCATATATATATAATTTTTTTAATTTTTATTTTTATTTAACTTGCTTTACTTTCTTTTACTTTAACTTATTTTAACTTATTTCACTTGATTGATGCCAATATTTTTATTATTATCAAGTTGTAATTGTGACGGTTATAATGCGATGATGACGGTTTCGCTGCTGAAAATGACTTAACAATCCAATGTATCTACTTTGAATCTGATCACTCCCCTCCCCTCCCCTGTTTTTTTTTTTAATTTGTCCAGTCCCGAAAGAAAAAATAATTTCAACGTCACCCTATCGGCCCATGTTTAATTCTTCCTGCTTTCCTTTCTTTCCTTCACACTATCCTTCCCTCTCCCCCTACCCCCTCTCTCTCTCTTTCACTCCCCCAACCCCCAAAACCTTTTAAAAAACCTTATATTGTAATTTTTATTTTTATTTTTTCCTTTTTTAATATTAAAACTTTTTCCTTTTTTCTCTATTTTCTTTTTTTCCTTTTCCTTGCGTCTGGATAAATTGACTCCATTTATTAACGAAACTCTGGTCTGAAGAGATGGATGGAGAAGTCCACGAAATAATTTATAGCCAAATGGATTTTTAAGGATTCCGTATCCATTATATATATATATATATATATATATATATATATATATATATATATATATATATGTGTGTGTGTGTGTGTGTGTGTGTGTACAAAGCCCGCTAAAAATGTATCCACACTTCAGGAAAGAAAAAATTAGTATAGATATTGTAATACTAAATTTATTCTGACATCACGAGATTAATACAAGTCATCTTTGGACGCAATAATAACAAGTGATGCCCATTTGGTGACCTTTAGCTTCCAGGCATTTATTAGTACGGCCGGATTCTCTTGCACTGCAGCGATGTTTTCAGCTGAACGGGGCATAAACGAACGCGTAATTGTGTTTTCACATTTGCCACCGACCCAGTTTGTTTGAATTTACGAACAATTTTTGCAATTACACTCTCGCTTGGTCGATTATGTTAACCAAAAAAATCGCAAAGTGCGCGAAATGCATTTCTGTTAGAACGTCCATTTTCGTAATCGGCTTCAATAACTTTAACACGTTGTTTGATTGTTAATATTTCCATGGTTGAAATTGCCAAAGACTTAAGTTGTTAAATTTGAAAGAAAAAGAAAAAAATCATTAGACGCTTAAACTTAATTCTCATTTAAAATCGGTTTAAGTTATTGCAACACACTTTACTTGGGCAACGTTAGCCAAAGTGTCCAATGCAATTGTTGCATAAGCATTTTCAATTTCTTGTCTAAGGTTCGCCATCTGTTGAGAAAATCTACTGCAGTAAACAGTTTTATAGCAATTTCATAAAACTACGAAAGACAAGAAGTGGCAGATTTTTATTTATTAATCCGACAAATTTTATTATTCAGATGTTATTTATACGCCGGAGGGCGCATAGTTTATATTTTTCTTTTATAAGATTTCTCAAATATTCAGGCCGGTAGAGAAATATAAATAAATATACTGCTTAGTAAATAAATGTGGCGTCTACTGAAATATAAGCATCCAATAAAAATAATCTTTAAAGTGATTTAAATTTATCCATTGTAGTTATGGTTTTTTTTTACAAAACAAGCGTTTCAATATAAAGGAGCTGTCCAGAAATTGGCAGAAAATATAATGGTATTAAATGTTATATGCACTTTAATATGTTGTTGCTATATTCGTAATAAATTTTGTTGAACACACACACACATATATATATATATATATATATATATATATATATATATATATATATATATATATATATATATATATAGATAGATAGGCGCGTGGCCGAGTGGTTAGAACGTTTGATTTCTAGCCATCGAATCTCACCATGGTCGATTTGTCAGGAAGGAGACTTCCTGATATTATTGGAATGGATCGAGGTCGAGCCCAGCGTGCGACACTTTTGGAAAGTGTTTGAAAACCAAACCACGGGTTGACCCAAACCTTGTAAGTGAAATTAGGTAGATGGAATATTTGGGAGACCGTCGATAGCTGTGCTAGCACAAAGCCACAATCCCGAGGGATTGAGCGTGCTGGCCTTGTCAAAATTGTTGATCCC
>OZ010575.1:1585886-1593386 GCA_963932145.1 Acanthosepion lycidas
TATAAATTAAAACCCTACCAAAACCATCCACCATCCGCCTACACCCCATATATATATATATTAAAGTGAACATTGAATCAACACTCAGGACGATTGCATGAAACAGCCTGTCGCCTCTGAGTGTTGACTTCAGTATTCACTTTTATATTTATATTTACATACGCTCTATCTATCTGCCAGTGACCTAGAGGACTCAATCCGTTAGGAGAGCTTTGCATTATTAGCAGTAATAGTCACTGTTTACAAATTCGCGCTTTAATGGACTCTCCTATCGTGAGGGTCAGCAGTGGATGATGCCTTCTGTTTTTCACTTTTCATGCTAGCAGGGGCTATTATGGAGAAAATCAGGTAAGGGAATGATATATTTTATTTCTGCTTTCTTAAGTGCGATTCTAGCCCAACCTTGCTGCGGGCAACAAAGCCACACTGACAGATGAAATTTGTTGATGCAGGATTTTGATGGAGTCTCTGTTTTAGAACTTGACGAAGCTGATCACGGTGCTTCAGTCTACTTTCTTCAAAATCCTTTCACTTATGAAACATGTCTGACGCCACTCCTTTCGGTTTGATACTTGGGCTTCCCAGATTTTCACATCAAAGTTGAGACGCTTTCAATTTGTCTTTGTAGCGTAAGAGTAGACATCCAACTGAATGCTTGGAGTTTAGTAGTTGTCCATACAGCACCTTATTTTATTTTTTTTTATTTTGGAGCCTATGCTCATCCATTCTCATAAAATGACCAAACTATCTAAGTTGCATTTTTGCTAGAATGGTTTCAATGCCTGTGAATATATATAACATTTTTTTAAACTTATAACAATTAACAATAATTAACTGGCTACTATTTCTGAACCATTTTTTTTGCGTGTCTATGTGTGCGTGTGCGCACGTGCGTATGTGTCAAATGTTGTGGTTATTTTTCCTTTTTATCATTCTCTTGTCTCCTTACAATCTCTCCCTATTCCGCTCTGAGTGTGATAGATAGATAGATAGATAGATAGATATGGAACTGACAAGGATAGATAGATAGATAGTGATTTTCTAAGCGCTGCTTAGATGTGGCACAAGGCCGGAAGTTTGGAGCACCCAGTGAGGATCGAACTCACTACTCAGTCGTAATTGTTCTAGCGAGACAAGCTTGCTAACCATTACACCACGCCGAGATGCCAGATAGATATATATATAGAGAGAGAGACAGAGAGGGTGACTATGAAGTAATGACTAAAATATTCTTTGCATATTTTTTATGTTTTTTTTTCATTTAGTAAACGTGGGGGTAAAGTTTTTGGAAATGATAAAATGTTCAAATACTCCTTCCTTAGTTTTTTTGGTGGGGTTTTAATGAATGATCAAATATTAAAATGAGGTCGTAGAATTGGTAGAAAATCAAATTATTGAAAATCTCTTCGGTTTTAGGGTTTCGGTTTGAGGCATCATCCATTTGCATGTCTCATCGATAAAAATGCTCAAAGAAGCATCAAGAGTATCAAGAAGAAATGCCGTCATCATCTCCATTAAGTCGTGAAAGGGTTTGCCTGTCATTTTTCCTTTCGTTAACTTCTCAAAGGCACGTATGGGATGAAAACATTGTTTGGTAGTTCTAGTTGATAAAAGCGTTAGTTGTTTGATCGAAAAAGCGACGACCCAAAGAGTTGTGAGTTCAATACCTGGCAACAGCAGAGCGTGGACAAGAGATTGGAGAGTTGAGTTAATAAAGGGAAATAACTGAAACTGAGATATTCCCCCCAAAAGGCATGGCACGTGGAAGTAGAACAATCTATTTCCGTGGACTAAATAAAGGGTTCGGGAAGATATTCCAAAAAATACCACTCGAAGAAGGACAGAGCATACAACGGCCGAAACGTCGTGAGTATTTCAATAAAGATGAGTACAACGGTCCAAATAATGTAAAAAGTGTAAATATTTCACGTTTCTGGGTAGATCTTCTCTTATCACAATCTGGTATACTTAATAACATGTGATAAAAACTTAAACAAAAAGAAAAAAAGGAACTAAATTAAATTCGTTAGAGACTATAAAGCCAAGCAAATAAACCCTTGTGCAAATTAATTGAAATAAAACGAGTAATTTTGTTATTATTTAGTATTTTTTTTAGTATTTTCCTTCGTGTTTCCAGTCCATTCTTTGACCACAGATTCTCGATTGGATTTAAATCAGGAGTGTTTCCGGGCCAATGTATCGTACTTTGATTTGCTCACTGGTAAGGCTTGCCAGTGTTCGTGCAGCATTACAATTTACCCATCGCACCATGTATATATATATATATATATATATGTATATATATATGTATATATATATATATGTATATATATATATATATATGTATATATATATATATGTATATATATATATATATATGTATATATATATATATATGTATATATATATATATATGTATATATATATGTATATATATATATAAATCTTTATGTATGTATATATATATATATATATATATATATATATATATATATATGTATATATATATATATATGTATATATATATATAAATCTTTATGTATGTATATATATATATATATATATATATATATATATATATAAATCTTTATGTATGTATATATATATATATATATATATATAAATCTTTATGTATGTATATATATATATATATATATATATATATATATATATATGTACAGGGTGTCCCCCACACAAAAAAATTGATATCATTTAAAGTCTAAGTAACTGCATGTTCCAGGCAAACGAAATTATTATACGCTTGTTGAATAATAAAATATTTATTTATCAAAATTCAAACGAGACATTCTCCAGCGCCTCAGTGATTCTCCGCTAATTACTGCTTCGGCTACAGTACGGGTTGGGTCCCTACGACCCGAATGGGTTACGGGACTCACGATCGTAATTAGTATCATTTGAAGGACATTGAAGTTTCACCATCATAGCCGACTACACTTTGCATGTTCTCGGAAAAGAATGTGATAAAAGATATATTTATCAAAATTCGAACAAGAAATTCAAAGGGATGTAGATTTTATAATCGGTTTCACAAAGCTTCACGAATGTTCAATATGCGCACCATCTGTGACCCAGCTTCTGCTAAACACGCTGTAGCATGCCTTGCGTAACAGTCTCCAGCGCATCAGTGATTCTCTGCTTAAGTTCTTTTAGATTTGTAGGGAGAGGTTGGTATAGAACTGTCCTTTCACATAACCCCATAGAAAAAAATCACAAGGTGTCAAGTCAGCTGAACATAATGACCATTCCAACAGTACATTGTCATTCTCACTGACACGCCCGATCCATCTTCTTGGTAGATTCTCATTCAGATAAGTCCACACAGTCAACTTAGATTTTAACAAAATGTGTAGAAACTGAGTCCATTTGAGAAATAGCTATATTATTAGACTACAAAATTTTTAGGGCTTATATATATATATATATATATATATATATATATATATATAATATATATATGAATACAGACACACTCCATCTGAGAATATTTACCCACAAACACACACACACACACACACACATACACGTATAACTAAATATTTTGTGTGACGATTAGATGCGATATATTTATCGAGCCTGAATAGGAATACTATTTATTTGTCACGATTCACATTATATATTATAATTATACATTATTATTTGTAGAGATTCTTTTAAACAGTCCTGCAGACAATGGAACATTTCAATAAAAAAAAAATGCACCGAGAATTTATTCATATGTAAAATCGCTAAATAAAACTCAATTTTAAAATATTCTCTTGCTTTTCCAACAATGAGAAACATTAACATATGCAGAGTTTGCCAAAACCGAATAAAAATGTCGTATTTTCTATAGTCTATACAAGATTTTTACGTCACTATGAACTCCACCAGTTCGAATAACTTTTCATTTATTCTAGCCCGGTGTCTTTTTAAGCTACCAGTGAAAATGAACCATTTCCCCCCATTTTTTTCTCCCCAAACGGCGTCAAGTTTCTAATTGTGAGTTAGGGTCGGTTGATTTTTCACTTTAGAAAATCAACATTACACTCAGTGGGAAACCTGGGGTTTGATGGGTTAAGTAGTGACCTCAAATGCTAGATTCATAACTTTTAACAAATTTGGAGCATTTAGTTTCAAACATTGTGTAATTGTACAGAAATACCTAATTTCTGCATGTTATTGCTTACAATCTGCCTTCAAATATTTGACTGATTCAAAAATAAACTCAAATAAAGGTAATATCTTTTGTATTAGATAGATTGAATAAAAATATTACAAAATATTACAAAAAAGGCTACAAAATTCTTAAGATTTGTTAAATCATTTTTATTAAAAGTGAATATAACACCATAACACGAATTATAGATAGGACGGTAGAGTATCACCACTTTTCCGGATTTGGACAGGAAATGAATAGAAAAATTGAAATAATCCGAACATTTTTCAATTATCCGAACTGAACACGTTCTAATATTTAAAAAGTTCTAATATACCAAACACAACGTTTGATAATAATGCTTATAAAATCCGTTCAATTCATTCTTGTTAAATTCCATGATGCTTATATTATTTTCCCATTTTTTCTGAATAGTAAAAATGAATGACTTAAGAACATTTTCAAATGTTGCGGGTAGAGGAATGTCTAATGAACGATAATTTACAAAAATGAATGAAAGTTTTCCTGGTTTTTTTTTTTTTACGATCACACCAGTTAATTTAAGTGGGGCTTCTGATCTTTATGATAGCTCATCTTAATTCGTCAATCGACTATATTCATAAGTCATGAGAGCAATGACGGTGGTGTACTCTCGGAGTACATTTATTATTATTTCCTTTGATTTATGTTGTATACACATTTCTTTCCGGGTCCCAATCAGAGACCAAAGGTCAGAAATGGCATCATTACATTTTCCACTGAGCATTTTTGTATAAAATTCTGCTTGTTGTTGTTGTTGTTGTTATTATTGTTGATGTTATTATTTGCCATTGATTTGTGTCGTACGACTTACCTCAAGTCTCAATCAGAAACTTCAAGAGACAATAAGTTTTTACATCAGAAGATGCAAACAGATGAGGTGCCATGCAATTGGATAGAAAAAATATGCAATTGTGGTGACTACATGGAAAGAAATCTACGCAATTCTTTTGCAATTCACGTATTTTAGGCCTGCCGGGAATTTGTTGCGCATATTTGCTTGCTCCTTTTGATATAATTCCACAATGTCCTAATAACAAAACGTAAAGTGATTGTCTTTTAGATGCAACATTCTACTGATTTCTATATCCAGCTTCTTGTATTTACTTGGCTTGTTTGTCGGCTGGACCTGCAACATATATCAGCAGACGTGTCTTTTCGACACGATTTTTCAAAATGATGTCTGGTCGATTTCCCCTGATTTCTCAATCAGTGTGAACGTCGAAATTCCAGTGGACGGTAACCTCTTCATTCTGTACAACTTGGAGTAACTTATGTTCTCATCAATTCTCTTGGCGAGGAAGGCTGAATGCGCAACACATTGGCTAATGTACTGAGCAGACCATACATGTCGTTACAAGTACTCTGTTGGTGCTATTATTATTGTTAGTGGGATCACTCATGAAGTGTTCACACTAGAAGTAACTGAGGAGTTCATACTGAAGATATAATGACAAGTCACCATAATGTTCCAAAATTTTCCTTAAGATTCAAGCTGTTTTCAATAATTCTGGCGTCTGGATGGTCCCGACACTGTCCCTAATTTCCAGTACCCACAGCCGTTTTTCTCGGCCCTGCAGAACGGTTCCCAGTGTCCCAATGACGACTGGCACAACTGTAACCTTCTTTGTTTTATGGTCTCGTGGAACAAGAAAATCCACTCTCCTACATTTTCCTTTTACGACTACCAAATCCAAATTTTAAGCTTCAGTGGGGTATTTCGTTTGAATCTCAGTGACACAGAAGTCGTTATATGTTTCATTATATTAAAAATATTTTATTTTTGGTATATACCATTGGTTTGTGTGGTTAAAACACAGTCGCTTGCACAGTTCTTGGTGGATTGCCCTATCCACTCTCCACGCTATTATTAACATTATTATTAATTCTCAGCGTTCCGATAACACCTTGCATAATAATCATTATTATAATTTCCACGTCGGGTTTTTACATTGATCGTACTTTGTAAGTTCGTTGGAAATCTAATGAGAGACAATCTTCTCAGTAATCCAGTATTTTCCCTGACTTTTGTAATTCTCTCATCTGAATGGTTTCAATTTTTCCCTGTATTTCAATTTCCTTTCTCTTCCCAATGGGGAAATTAAAAGTATTAAAACTTCCGTAAAATAAATGTTTCAAAAAAGGGACTATTTTTTAAACTCTGCTCCCACGTACACGCGGGACCTCTACGTTAAGTAATAAATTGTTGCTACAATTTTTTTTAATCATTTCACCCCAAGCAAGGCGGGAGTGCCACTAGCACGCAAGGGGTTACAGAGAGTGGGAGTGAGAGTAAAGAGGCGTGATAGAGGAAAGGATGAAGAGGAGGATGGGGAATTAGATCAAAGCATCTGAAGATGTCGATTCACATTGCATTTGAATATTTGAAGATTATAGTTATCAGAGAAGCAAGTAAGAGGAAGGGAGTTCCACAGACGGGAAGTGCGAGATGAAGCTATTGGAGTAGAAGAGATGACTACATTTAACAGTTTTGACAGTGAAAGGGTGGGACTGAGATGCCAACCTAGTAGCACGTTTAAATTCATGCAGTTTGGGAACCAGCGAGAGTAGCCCGTCGGAGCAGTTACCGTAAAAGTATTTGTAGAAAAGACAGAGGAGAGCGGCGGCACGTCTGTGAGAAAATGACTGTAGACGAGATGCCAGCTCAGGGCCAATCACATTGCATATCCGTTTCTGGATTTTATCGAGGACCTTGAGACGAACAGCGCAGGCTCCAGACCATATATGGCAGCAGTATTCCATGCAAGGGTGAATGGTTGATTTATAGATTTGAAGGATGGACTCAGACGAGAAAAACTTTCTGGCGCGACACATAGAACCAACTTTCCTTGAAGTAGATGAAACTATTGATTCAATGTATTTGTTCCATCTCAGGTCAGCGGACCATGTGAGATCAAGCTGGCGCAGAGAGGCGCTCTCGTGGAGTTTGGCATCAGGCATTCTAATGGGAGGCAGGGTGGGTTCTCTGTGGTAGGTAAAAGAGAGCAGTTTTGTTTTTGAGGTATTGAAGTTTGCCAGCCATTTCTTGCCCCAGTCAACCACAGATTGGCCATTCTTTTCAAGACCAACGGCGAGGCTAGTTTTGTCAGCGATACCAAATTTGCTATTTAGGCAGGAGTAAGTAGTGGCGTTGTCTGCATAGATGACTACTTGGAAACTGATAACATCGGGAAGATCGTTAATGAAGATAAGGGACAGTGTAGGAGAATCCGTTTAGGACGACCTTCATTACACGGTTTGACAGTATTATTGTATTATGTCAAATAATCGCCCTGAAATTTCAT